>BGPR01032655.1:0-17389 GCA_013235015.1 Araneus ventricosus | reverse complement strand
AAATTATTTTTAAATAAATATAAGTGCAGGATGTGTAGAATACTTCAAACTATTACATAAAAATTTCTAGGTCAAAAACTATATTATTTCTCCAGATGCCAATAAGAATTCAAACTTTTACTTTAGCATTGAAGACTCAAAGTTTTATTTGCTAATAATTTTTAGAGTTATTGAACTTGGATAATGAAATTTAGTAACCGTGCATAACTTTTTGTGCAGTTTTGACATTCGTTGATAAAAAGTTGTGCTGCCATTGGAAATTTTGAATTTAGTGCAATTATAAATATGTAGAACACCCCTTCTTAAATTTTCAACCTTAGAATCTATTAGTAGACATTATTTCCTGAAATTTAGTACCTTTTGTTTTAAGATAAATAAACAGGGGCGGAATACTGCTGGGTGGTTACTTTTTCTCCCGCGACTTTACATGTAAACATTTAGAATAAGCATGAGTGAAATAGAAAAATACCCTTTGAAAATGGAGAATCTGACGGAGAAATAGTAAAGGACTTTTACCACTTTCCAAGTTACTGGAAGATAAATTATATGTTCTTGGATTATTTTCCAAGACGTTTCCTATACACCTATTGTTGCTTTAAAACAGGACATTTGGTATAACTAAACTAAGCATAACCAAAGCAAGGCGTTCTCTAACTCACTGAAAAACAAATCATAACGAATTTTCTGTTCCTCAGTATATATTGGGTGTTTCTTATAGATTCCAGGGTTCTGAAGAAGAATATTTTTATTAAAATTTTCTATCACCCTCCAATTTTACGGAATTTCATTTATAAGTTTTGAATTATACAGGCTATCTTATAACAAACTATAATGCATTTTTCTTCTATATGCACTTGATTCACTGAAAATATTTCGAACTTAAATCCATTTTTCTTCAACTAATTCCAGCAATAATTTCATTAAAAAAATCTATAATAGGATATACTTATTTTTATTTTTATTGAAACATTTAAATTACTGTAGAAAATTTTTTAGTTCCCGGAAATACTATAGATGGCGTCACTGCGAATTGTTTTAAAAATTGATAATTGAGAGCTCTAAAATTATTAAAACATTTCATTGTCATCAAGACCGAATAAATATATAAAATTTCAGAGCTCTATTGCATTAAGAAGTGAATGAAAAATCAGTCACAGAAATACAACCTTACATACATACAAACATGAAACATTTAGAACTTGGTAAAAGCGTTTCAGAACAGATAAAAGAATTTCTCCTTCTGTTATGGGATACATTTTAATTTTTTCAAGTTCACCTGGTGAATATCAAGATATTGAGTTTAAACTACATGAAACGAAAAGCAGAATTATAAAGATTTTCCTTCAACTTTGCAAATGCGAACAACTTTTCCAAATGAAACGAAGGCTTGAGACAGAATTGGAGTTTCTGATAGATCAGCAGCAATACATATAAATACAGCTTTAAAAGATATGAGAAGAATTAATAAAGACTATTCTTCTAAAGTTTTCGATCGTAGTAAAATCAAAAGGGCAGGATTAAAAAACCGCCGTGACTTGAAAAGGAAATAAAATGAGGGAAAATACTCTTCATCTGAGAATGACATATAATTTGACGGCCGAAAAGACAAGATTTTGATTTTGGTTTAGGAATGAAAAATGGTAATTAGAACATAAGAAAACAGGACAAAGGACATAACAGAGCAGGACGTGGTTCTAATTTCAGAACTAGTACCTTTGTATTTGGCTATGCCACTCCTATATGTGACACTTTTTATTAATATGAAAACGATTATATTATTTTTTTTTATAAAAAATGGTTGACCATTCTAAGATGCAAGCTGTTGGTTGTGATAGAGCAGTGAAAATGAATTACCATTACAATATATATTCCAACATTTGGACAGAAAAACTAATCGGGCAAAAGGATACTGTGGATAAATTCGAAAAAAGTTAGAATCTTGTGAAAATTGCATGTAATTAGCTTTGAAAAGTTTGAAATAACTTTGTCTGTTGTTGCGCTTTATGAATTTAATTCATCTTAACGCTATATAATGTGCACTGAAATATGGAAATATTTCATTAAGCCTTCCACGAAAGGATGCAGGAAAAATTAGCACTTTCAGGTGAAAACAAAATTTTGAGGTTATATGTTTAAAATAAAAAGAGACCATCATGAAACTTAAAAGTTTTAACAGAAGTATGCTATTAGAGTACGCCCATCCGAGTGATTTGGTAATAACACTCGGTCACCTTGTGCGCATGGGAAGCTCAACACTTTCACGGCATAATATATAGTCTGGATTTCCGATTGAAAATTAATGAGCATAATAGATTGAACATTACAAAGAAACCGGATGTTTTGTTCATCCAAAAAGTATTTCGGTTGCATTGTCAGCCGACAGCCGAAATCACGTGAAAAGTTTGGTCCTGCATATTAAAATGTGGACAAATAGCTAAAGTAGAACAAGTTGTTCGTGAATTCAAAATTCCAACGTTAAATTCCAAGGCATATGACTATATATATCTAACTGACTGACTTTTAGAAACACTTAAGGGAAAATGAAATGTTTTATCAAACTAGCTTCTGCATTTGTTTTGAAAAATTTTTATATTTGTTTGGGAGTAAAATTTGTACATACTTTTCGTGTATAATATTGTACATTGATTGTAAATATAGCTTTGCAAGATAGTGCGTATATGAGGACAAAGAAAGTACCTCATCGAGAGTCAAATTACGCAGCCAAGTGTGTCAACAAACAATGATGTCTTCACAATGTCAAACCATTGGCTAAATTTTAAAGACTGCGATGAAAAGAAAATCTTAGAATAAAATCTTGAATGAGTATAAGTTTTTCAATGTGGGTTGAATTGTTAAGCAACCTGAACCTGAAATGAGTTTCATATAATGATTTGGAATTTAAAAAATAAAATAGAAGGGAATTGTCCATCCTTTTTCCCAAATCTTGAGCCTCTATATATTTCATTAAAAGTTACTCTAAACCTCCATTTAAAATTTTAGAATTCTGCTTCCCGTGCTTACCCTTAATGAAATTTTACTAAATTACTTGCTTAAAAAACATGTCGTAACTTGAAAGGCAATTTATAATTATAAATATTGACTGTCATTATTGATTGTTTAGTTTAGTTATATTTCAGGCTTCGAATCTGGAACCCTCCGTCTCCAAGGCCGACACTTAACCACTAGGCCACAGCGTTCTCCTGATAGAAACTTTTATACGAGGAGATTGAACTTATGTGTACTGATACTTCATACTTCCTTTCGAGTGGCGCTGTAATCATACATCTGCATTATCAGCTATAGGAGAGAACATGCTGATTCTCTTTAAATTACACAATTTTATACACTTTGTGTATAGTTATTATATGTTAAAGTAATATTAGGCTATGTAAAATTTAGATATATATTATGAAAAGAAATATAATATACAAGCTTAGTAACTGAATTATAATTTATATTTAACCATAACCACATTAAATTTCCAGCGGGTGTGTCCTCTATACCAAGATAAAATGTCGCCTAGAGTTTCTAGGTAAACTATTGCAAAATATCAATTTTTAAATCGTAATTATAAAATTAGGCTGTAATTGGTTAAGGGTTAATAAGTACAATTCTTTTGAATACTTTTTTATTAAAAAGGAATGGTAACAATGTAAACATAAAACACAAAAAACATAAAATGACTACAGAATTGGCTGAAACATGTGAAAAAATGTACATTTTTACCAGCGGATATATTTACATTTGTAATATAAAACTGTAAAGGCAAGATGGAATTCGGAAAGCAATTAGAATTTAGCTGTAAAGGTAAAAAGTCAGTTTTACATTCATTTTATTTATTTCAGCCTAAACTGTATCTACGCGTATGCCTGAAATGCAAATATCATATTTGAAGAATTTCATTAAACCCTCGATTTCCAAACCATGAATAATAATTCGTCAAAAGGATCTGGAAGAATAACCAAGGTCATATTTTCATAAAGCTCTCTGGTAAAAAGATATAAAACGAAAATCTTCTCTAGTGTATCTCTCACATACGCGCCTCCGCTGGAAGGTTAAATCCAATTGTGTGTTAATTTAAATATGCAAATGAGAATAAGTCATTATTCAAATTTTAGATATTTTAAGACTATTTAAGGTTACTTTGAGGTATTGGTTCGCAATAGCATAGGTATATTACATGTCTATAAATATTCGGAGACATTTGCATGTTGAAAGATGCAATAAGCATAAATAGGTAAATCTTTCGAATATCATTGTTGGACTTACAGTTATTTTATGAATAAATCGATATCTTTTTATTGCTTATCTCTTTGATTTTTTCAGGCGCTCTTTAAAAATGATTATTTTCTTTAGTAATAGTTTGTGTTTGATCATATAAATTTTTGCAAATTCCTGATAAAAAAATTCATAGTTTGAAAAAAAATTATATGTAAATCTTCTATTAGCAGTAACATGCCAGTTATTCCAGTATCTTAAGGACGGTCATATCGACCTTTAATTAAACAAAGCTTTAGACAATATAGTTTAGTTATTTCTCTCTGATTAGCGGATAATGGTATATTAATCAAATGCATTTAAAATACATTTAACGGCTGTTTCAATGTATTACATTATTTACGACTATTTTTAATAGAGATGTTTTATAAAAATGTAATTGATTTAAAATTTAAAGATTAGCATAAGTCAAAGAGAGCATATTTAGTTACTGTCTTCAAAATCTAACAGACCAGGTTTTAATGATATACAGTGAAACAAGGGACAAAAGTATAAATGTAAAGACGTATAATAGAAATTAAACCAAACAACTTTAATTATAACAAATTTAATGCATTTAAATGCACTAATTTTAGCGTTTTGTTAAGACGGTACTAGTATAACATTGCATTGTATGTAATTAAATTTTAAGCTTCTATCATAAAACTGAGAAAAATTATACCAATATGCATATCTTGAGTACTTGTTATTACATTTGTTATTCGATGTAATAGTATGCAGGGAGACGTTTAAGCAAGAAATTCTCTAATCGTCGTGTGAATTAATGATTGTCTGTGAGTGTTAAGTATGTCTTTATTGCTTTGAAATTTTTCTGGGGAAAGTTGGATTCTGTTCTACAAGGAGATAATCGAATTTAGTGTAAATAGCCCTTCATCTTGAGTCACCAGTATGTTCCAAGCGCTGAAATTAAAAATCGCAAATATGGTTTTGTAAGCGATAGTTGAAAATGAAAATAGAAATGCTTGCAGGGATAGTATTTTTGCCGATGTTTAAATAAAAAATTTGTAGTTTGAATGAAAATTATCTTTAATTAGAGTGCATATGTGTCATTATCCTGATTACGAACGAATCAGAACTGAATTTTAATTTGTCAAATTTTAGACGTCATAATTAAATTGCTTGTTTCTGATTTGTGGCCGTTTCAGATGAATTCTAAAAAAGTGATTTGTTTAATCAAATATGATGAAAACTCAATTTTTCTTATTTAGATATATCACGATTACCACTATTTTAAATTACGACAAAGCTTTAAATACTTAAATGAACGTGTGTTGATCGCGTCTGTATCTATTGGCAACACATATTGAAAGTTCTGCTCTTAAAATCTCTATTTTAAGAGCGGCATAAATAAAAACTAAACGAAAGATATTTGGTGGGCATATTTCAAAACAGGGAAAGTATCAGGTCTGCGTTTTTTAAACGATCACAGCGCCACTTGAATACCGATTTCAAAATCAGCTCAATCAATTTCTTAACAATATTCTTAGTCTGAAAGAAGCGGGAATGTATTCGAAATATATTTTGTTGAGTGATTTTTCGAATTCCATTTATTTAACAGATTTCATTATATTTAGTAAAAATCGAAATTTTTGAAATATAATACCTGAACATCTTTTTAAGAAGCTACCTTTCTACGACCTCTCAATAATATGATATTAAACCACAAATAATATTTTATAATCAGGAAATCAGCACATATACTGAATAAAACACATCATCCTCTTTATACTAAAAAAAATATTTGTGAATATTAACAGCAGAAAAATTCTCAGATTGAAAGCGGAATCCACAATATGACTCTGCAGAAAAGTCGCAAGGCTAGTCATCAAAGTAGCGCGCTGAAAGGTTTGTTACCTTGAATTGCAGGGGATGGAGAATAAAGACAACCCAGAATGTAAGAGTCCAATTCATGTCGCATCCTAACGAAATGTGTCAATTTTAAACGAAAAAGAAGAAAACAGTCCATCGGTATTAAAGAGTTAAAAAACTAATTGTCTTATTAATCGAATATTTTTATTAGAACTGTTCAGTTTCAATATAAAAAATGTATTGAATGATATGGACATAAAAAAATACTATTTCAATCAAATATATTAACTGAAGTAAAAAAAATGTGAATGAAGTAAAAATTTGTAAAAGAATAAGAATTAATCTATATGTAATTGACCATAAAAGTACAGAAGAACTTAAAGCATTAACGAAGGATGTAAAGTCAATTTTTGCTTTCATTTTAAGTTCAGTTCATAAAGCCGTAAGTGCTTTAATTCCCAGAAGAGGTTTTAAACAAAAAAAAAACGATTGTCAATTTAAATGAGGTGAAATAAAATTATTAATATTTTTTTAATTTAAAAGCCACTCAGAATTCTTTTTGTCTTCATTGTAATTCATAATTGCTTAAGAACAAAGTATTAACTGAAAAATGAGTTATATTCGAAATGTTGTGAATTTTTTTAATAATATATTTTTGCACACCTGATAAAAACTTCTTACAGAATCTCCTTTTTCAAGAAATTTAGGCACACTCGACACATTCTCATACAACACTAAGATTTATTAGAAATAAATTTATTTTTAGATTTTATTTAATAGGCTTTTCTTAAACACTCAAAATTCAACTTATGGTTTGTACTGTTAAAAACTGTAATATGAAATTTCAAATAATACTACCTGATTTCTAAAGATTAAGGAGGAAATGGAAGATTTAGCATAACAGTCGAAAGAGCATGGAATGAAGGGATCAACTGATCAGTCGGAAGATCGACTGGGGCAGCTACGGCAAGGCATGCGTATATACATTGCTGGCCAAAAATATGGCACAATGTGTAAAATGCTAAAACTTTGGAGATAATATTAATAAAATTGCTTGCAATTAGTTGTGGAGAATCGTCAGACGTACAATCATGCAACTAGAGCTAGAACTAGAATGCCACCGTGCTTGTAACCATTACGGCCACTAAACGGTTGGATGAATATGAAGGCGTCACTTTTATTAAGGCTCACAGAAAAAAATTACAGATTGGCTTGTTACAGTTCCTACGATCACATAAGCGACACAAATATACAAGACACACGATAAACGAAAAGATACAATGAATTATAAGCTGGGAATATGGAAAACAAATCAAAACAAAGAGAAAAATAAAGGGATTAAAAATTATAATGAAGAAAAACGAACATTAATGACATTATTATTGTTTAGCGAAAATGTGTGACTGGACCTAGAAAGGAGCGAAGCATAGAACGTTCATCGATTGTCTCTTGAGATAAAGGATAGCGCAGAGTTTAACAATAACTTTAAAAAAGACAAACACATGCATAACTAACACTTTAGAAGGGTCGAAGCTTTTGGCATTCACGAAAATTGTTCTTAGGGTTTGCTGACAATAGGAGCGTCGGGCTTGAGAGGTCTAGCTGGTTTGAAGCAGAAAGTGGAGGCATGGAAGGCTTACCTTATCTTAATAAGGACTTTCTTTCCGCTCGAAACCTCACAATCTGAACTATCTTATTGAGAGATGGTTTTTTCCCAGCCACTGCTCTCATCCAGCTACCCTGCTAACATTTGCAGGTTTCGTGAGATGTAAAGACTCGGTGAGGTGACATTCTGTTGCATAATGCAACGGATTTCCTAATTCTCTACATGTGCAATTCTCCTCCGGATGCCTTGCTATCAGATAGGCAGGGAATGGACCATGGCCTAAAACGAAGATGGTGAGTTCTCTTGGTCATCCTTCTGGTTTTAGTGAAACATTTGGGTGGACTTCATAGGTTAACCTGCTTACATCAGTAAAGTCCCACTGCTCTTTCCATTCCTTCATGACCCATTCCGTGAGTTTACTTTTCGCCCTGCATATAGGAAGATTGACATGATGGGTGAAGACTCCTGCTGTTGGGATAGCAGTGTTGGCAAGGAAGTCAGCCATTTCTTTTCCCGGGTGCCCGACATGGGCTCTAATCCAAACCAGCCTGATATTTGCAATGTTAAGCAGAAGAGTTTAAATTTCTCTGGCTATTTTGTATGTTGTTTTTCCATTGGATATTGTTTAAATGCGGGATTGGCTATGACTCCAAATTTTGATGTCACTTTATACAGTCACTGCATATCAGATTGCTTCGTAGGTGGCTGTAATCTCTGCCTAATACACTGAATTTTCTTACTGAAGCCTTGCATGCCAGAAGTGGTGCTCTTCCAAGAGATTAACAACCGTCAGTAAAAATGTAAAAAAGTCCTTTATATTTAAGATATTCTTCTAAACCGATTCTTCCTACCATTATCTATTCCACTGGATGATTGTGCCATCCATGCACATTGCAGAGTGCCCTCATAGTCACACGGCTGAAATATCCTGCGCCTACTACGGCGTTCTGCCGAGCGATGCGAACACATTCTGATTAAAGTTTGATCTTCAGATGTAATGGTATGAGTCCCGCAATCACTTGTAGTGAGGCTGTGGATATTGTCCGGAAGGCCCCCATAATATTCAGCAAGAAGGTTGTTTGGATGGAGTTGAGATTTTTCTCAAGTCGCTTGGTGAGGGTTTTCTACCAGGATAAAGCTCCATGTTCGAGGGTACTCTCCGTCATGGTTGTACTAACTTCTCAACTCCTGGGAGAGGCCCCACGTGTTACCTGCGACTTTTAAGAGACTGCCATGATGTTGCATGGCTTTTCCTTCCTTTCTCCTGAGGTGATGGGCACAGTTAATTTTCTCGCGGATAAAGACACCAAGATATTTTAGAACTCTTTTGCGTTTAACTCTTCCTCCACCACAGAAGTTGGAGGGTCCTCTTCTTAGGTTGCAAAGCTGAAGGTATTTGATTTTTGAGTTCAGATGTGGAAGCCATGCCAATCCGACCAGTTTTTGAGATTTCAAGAGCCTCCAAATCTCTTCTGCCCAGGGCTGTTTCGCTGCTGGCTGCCACAACAAACAGGAATTCGTCTGGAAATGCTTGCACATCCATATCAGCAGTATAGTTATAATTTAGGGCCTCGTCAACGAACAGGTTCCAGAGGGCTGGCCGACTGAAAGATCCTTGAGGGAATCCTCTAGTTTGGGAGTGATTAAAATATCAAAATAAAAATAGCTGAACTGATATCTTTCGTCACTGAAGGCTTCATAAAACACCAACCGGACGCAGCCAGTTCATCCGATGTCCGACACACAACTGATAAGGCAATATGCATGAAGCACATCGAAGGATATATGCGCCTAGCATGTCTGAATTTATATACTGCCTGTAGGGGGAATGTAGCAAAATCAAATTATTCCTTAGTTTATTATGAAAAATTATTTTTTTAACTAAACCGGATAGTCAAGGGTTTACTGTGCATATAGTTATACATCCTTTCAATGTCAATTGGCTTTTTAAATGCATGAATACACTTAATATGCATCAATAGATCAAAATAGTAAACTTGTGGCAGCCGTGAGAGGGTGTGTTCCCTACAGGAGGTAAAGTGAAGATATTTTCTTAAACCCAATATACAGGGTGTTGCCGAATTTTACCGAGAAATTCAGAGGGGTGATATCAGTCATCAAGAGGATGAAAAATCAACATAGAACATAGGGTCCCAAACGACGTTCAGTTGGTGAAAATCTCAAAAATACAGGTTGTCGAGAATTATTGGAAACTGTTAAAAATTAATAAAAAAAACTAATGACGTTTGAAATACAATTTTTTTTTAAAAATGAAAGCGCATTTTTGAAAATTTTATTTTAAGTAGTTAACACGCCGGTTTGGGGATCCTGGAGGTCGTAAATTCTTGGAACCGAAAAAGTAGTTTAGAGCCATTATCTGCAAAAATAATTTAACTGGAAGAAAAATAAAAGCATGGAAATGTAGGGAATTTTATACCCTTAATTTGCTATAAACATGTAGTGTGAATCCTGAAGAGTTTTTTGATATTCAAGGAAAGCTAAAAAGGGCATCAGAAAACACGGATTGGCTTCTGCTGATCGGTAGCATCGTGTAATCTGACATGTTGCTTCTGAATGAAATTTAACGCCCGCGAAAATTACACTGCAAATAATGAATACTTGCTCGCTGCATTTATTTTCCCCATACACATGGGAAATTTTCAAACGAGAAAGTTTCTTCTCGACCGCAGTGCTCCTAATCCTCGCATTCGTTTGGCCACTCTCTTCGTCAGACTCATTGTGCTCTCGACGTCTATTTTTGCGATTTTCAATGAAAAAACGTAGTTTGGGACCCTATGTTTTATGGTAAGTTTTCATCCTCTTGATGCCTGCCTTTACCTATCTGAGTGTTTCAGTAGATTTCGGCAACAACCTCTGCAAACATCGGTATGCTACCAATCAGCAGTAGCCAATCCGTGTTTTCTGGTGTTCTTCTTAGTTTCTCTTGAATATCGCAAAAACTCTTCAGTTTGCACACTATATGTTTAAAACAAATTTAAAGAGTGTGAAATTCCCTACAATTTCATGCTTTTATTTTTTTTCAAGTTATTATATTTTTGCAGATAATGGCTGTAAACTGATTTTTTGTTTACAGTAATTTACGACCCCCGGGATCACCAAACCGGAGTGTTAACTACCTGAAAAAGCACTTTCATTTTTAAAAAAAAATCTCAGAGGAAATATTATTAATTTTTAACAGCTTCGAACAATTCTCTGACACCCTGTATTTTTGCGATTTTTATCGGCTAAACGTCGTTTGTACCCTATGGTGGTTTTTCATCCTCTTGATGCCTGCTATTACCCCTGTGAATTTGTCAGTCGAATTAGGCAACACCCTGTATAAGCAATCCTAACTTCACTATTCTTCAACTTTCTTCTCAGAATTTGTTACAGCAGGAAATTCTCCTGGAATTATTTCTAGAGTTCACAGTTCCCAGCTTGTCCAGGTACAGATGTTGTAACGCTGAAATTTCATCTCGTCGTCATCATTTCGTGGCCGCACATGGTTTCAAATAAACGTTCAGCTTTCTAGGGATAGAAAAGCCTGTTTGATGTACGTGCTATGGTAACTGCCCTCCAGTAGTAGCAATTACTTTGTTCGTTGTAAACTTACTTTCTACTGTTGATGTTTTTATTAAAAGAGTTATTTGTTACACATCTTTCCTAGTAATTTGTAACAAAGAAACGGATGTTTGAGAGCAGATTGGGTTCTGGTGTCAGATGTAAACAGTTAGATATACCCCATTATCCTCAAATAGTTGAATTCTTTCATCAAAACGGCCACAGTTTCGGATTCAACAAGAAATAAATGTAAACTTTTCCCTTTTAAAATTCTCCGTACATATTTATTAATATGTACGAAGAACTACTATATGTAGGAAACAAATTTCTGCTTATTGTAGGTATAAGAGGAAAATAATTAAAGTGAAACATAGGACATATTCGTCTCCTTATAATAAGCAAGCTGTCATTCATGCGTCTATATGATAATAGTAGCATTATTTGATTCTTTCTTTCTCTTATATGCATGGTAAAGAGCTTTACTTCGGGTCATACATTAATGAAGCTCATGAAGCGGCTGTGTAATTTAAAAAAAACTTTAAATGCAAATAGGGGGAAAACAACCAAAAGCAACTTTTCTAATATGTATAAATATGCCTGAGGATATAGAAACGGCCAGACATTTCTCAGACACTTTTAAGGATAGATGCAGAACGTAACACAATACCACAACATACCCCCGAACTCGGAGCCAGGACGGCTCCCTGTTAGTTGGGTGGGTATGAGTGGAACTTGATTGATAACGCAAGAGCAAAAAAAAAATATACATTTTATATATAAGGATACAAAGAAAGAAAATACAAATATAAACACTAATATATACACAAACATATAGACACAATATAAAACACAAATATATACACTAAACTAGACTCTGCGTCCTATAATAATCACATGCACTTTTATGTGATGCTGTTGATGACAAGTTAGATGTGTGGTGAACATGCGGCTGGGCCCTGAGACACTAAAACTGATGATCTGTCTCTTGCATGGAAAGTTCCAGGAGAAAGGAGAAGGAGGGCGTGGTAGTAGACATGAGCTTTGTAGTGGAATGAACAATGTAGGTCATTGTGGAGTTATTCTGGCTGTCTGATTTAAGTAGGTCTTCTTAGCTGGTGATAAAGTTGAGGAGGTCTATTATTTTGTTTGTTAGCAGGAGGTGGTTGTTTATTGATTTAATCCAGGCTTCTATGTGTTGATCTGCTGGACACCTGAGGTAGAAGCAGAACAGAGATGAAGTCGGGTTTTGGCTTTGCTTTGCAGACTAGATTTAATTTTTCTACTCAAGTGCGGCAGAATGAAGTTTGAGAGATGGGCAATGCAATTGAATTGTTTAAGGCATATTGTTTTCACATTTTTTACAATATTTACAGAGATTAATCATGGATCTGAGAATAAGACTTTGATCAACAATATATATTTCTGTTTACATTCACTGGCGAAGGTTAAGAAAAATACTGGCATTACATTTATTCTTTAACAAGTTTTTTCGCCTCACATGGCCAAGAAAGACCATAAACAAGATTAATTACCTCCAAGAACATATTAAAAAATTGCACAATTATCGGCTAGATGCTCTAATTCTCCAGTATATGAGCTCTCAAAATTATTAAAGCAGAGAAAAGTAATACTACAGAGTTTTTGTTTTTATATCTTTTCTATTAGAATTTGCTTAAAAGAAAAACCATCAAAAAGGCGTGCAGTCGGAAATATTTCAAGATAGGGGGTTTCTCACAATTGCAATTGTACACATTGTAATAGCTTTTCATTAAACATTACTAGTATTTTTATTGCGATGCATGATCTCAGCGCCGAGTAACCTGCCTTTAGATAATTGTTGGGATCTGGCTGTAATTGCTATTTTGTTCGAATGTATGTGGATCCCCCTGATACGACAAAAGTTAGTAATGTCCTCCTCAAAATTTAATATTTTCATTAATTTTCTTCTATTTCCAGGAAATATATTGCACTAATTAAAACAGCACAAAAAATTATGAATTGAAATTTGCAGTCCTACACACTAACTTCATTAAAGCTTTCCATGTACATAATGCTGAGAAAAAATAAAAATCACCGAGGAAATCATATTGGCTGTAGGACGAATTCGCATACATTGATGGTAAATTAGCGTGCTACATACCCGTTTTACTAAAACATACCAAGGTGTTCTATCACCAAAACGATTACATTAATAGCTATATTTTCCCTTAACGCTTCATTGTTAAATTTTATAGTTAGAACGCTTTGAAAAGTGGGTGTACAATACTAGAGATTTTTAACAAGTTGACTTTGAAATACGCAATTTATTTATGATTTTCTCATGAATTATTTAACCATATGTGTCGAAAAAAGAAAAAAAAGAAGTTCAATCAAATTTTCATTTTTAATTTACAAATTTATATAAAAAATCAAATTTAATTACAATGACAAATTTAGAAACAAAATCGCAATTGCTCCGGAAGTCTCCCGTTTGAGGCATGTAAAATTCATTTCACTCCCTTCTATCCTGGAAATTCGATTAAAGGGTTCAGACTGAATTATAAGCCGGAGGCGTGCTTCTCTTGTCATGAAGACTTGAAATTCGGGACTTTTCAACTAGTGATTTAATTATAATTATCAATACAAATTCCATTGATGGACAACATAGCAAAAGAGCTAATTCAGAATACGCTTATGAAGCGTCGAAACGTTTATGATATAATCATATTAAAGGAGATCCTTTCTACCATAGATGCTTAGATCTCCCAAAATATTAACAATCGCTGTATACAGTTTACTCGGGGCGAGATTTTGTCCTCAATTAGGTGTAAGGTTATTTAGGATCAAACAAACAGTTTCATTTCCGTCCCTTGCTTATTCCATCGAACGCCATTGTCTGAAATTGAAGATGTCATTTTGAAGAGTTGTACTTGATGTGAGGATTTATCTATTTAATTTAAAATTAAATGGGGTTAGATATTTCGGAAACCTTATAAATTTACTACAAGCTTTGAACTGCACTTGTTGTTGATAAAAGAAAAATCTGTATGAAAGTCCATAAAATGGTTCAACTTTGAAAGAAGACCCATCTACAAAGTGCACATTTTGAGTTGAAAACATTATAACAAGTAATATAAAAAAAAATTAAGGTCAATTCCTACTTAGGTCAGCGATCTACACGCTTCGTCACTGACGGTATTTACCCCTAAATTTATATCCTTCTAAATATCTTATATAAGAGAAATTTTTTTCTCCCAATATAAAAATAAAATTACTTAATTAAATTAAATTAATGAATTAATGTTTGAAAAACTGTATTAATATCAATTGTTATCCACTACAAGTTTTAAAAAATGTATCTGAACTTGAGTGGATGAAGAAAAAGTATTTTATTACCGATTGAAAATTTCAACAAGATATATAAATGTATATAGGGAGAGTGTGAACTAATAGTAGGAATTGAAGAATGAATGAATGAAAAACTTCATAAAGTCTTTTTGACATATCCAATAGAGAGAATAAAGAAAGTAATTAACATTATCCTCTGGCAAAAATACATGAAAAAATGACGCCTTCGTGAACATACCAGAAAACAAAGAATATTAGGTCTAGAAGCTGGCAAGCCTAGCTCCATCTATTGAGAAAAATTCGAACCAAGCGACTCAAGTCGACATATGCTTTCAACCATATAAAACTAAAATTAATTAATTAAATTAAATTAATGAATTAATATTTGAAAAAACTGTATTAACATCAAGTGTCATCCACTACAAGTTTTAAAAAATGTATTTGAACTTCAGTGGATGAATAAAAAGTATTTTATTAACGATTGAAAATTTGAACAAGATATATAAATATATATAGGGATAGTGTGAACTAATAGTAGGAATTCAAAAAGATTCTGTTGCTGCAATTTAAAATAATTAATTGTACTATAAAAAGTCATGTGCGCCCACATTTTAGTTGAGTTTTCAATAGTTAATCAGAAATTTATAAAACGACTGTTGGTTTACAATCCTATTAATGTGTCCTAACAACTTCAAGTGCTTTAAATGTAATTAAACAAACTTTAAATAAAAATAAAAATATTCAGATTATTGATTAATTGAATATTAAATATGAAGTATTATTAATTTTAATATTGAAGATCAAGGATAACACACAGAAATAGAAGTGGTAATATATATATATATATATATATATATGCTATATATATATACCGCTATATAGAGTATAAATCGAAAAATGAAAGAGTATAAAATGTGAAATGAAAAAAACGCAATAAAAGCACAATAACGTTTCTTCAGGGGATGAAATTATTGTGAATTGCTAAATATAAAAGTTTGACATTTTCTTGCAATCAGTTATGCCGCAAGGCCTAAAACACTGATTTTCATCCCTAATGCCAAACCAACCAGAAAAAAACAGAGAGTGGAGTTTTGTATAACTAAAACAAAATTACGATGTGATAACATTAGAGAAAAGTAAGAAAAAATATTTTACGTACCAGAAGGGCGGATGTTGACGTGGCAGTGTAAGCGGAGGGTCACGCTACAGACTGGCGTTGAAGGGGTGTGAACAGGGTGTCAAGTGTCAGTTTTCGCGCTTAACTTTGGCTGTTGCCAGGGGAGTGTAGTATGTTGTGAACGATGAAGATTAAATGGAAGAGCGAAAACGACTATGACTATCGAAATATCAAGGATAGTATCAAAGCTCTGCCCCATCATAACCCCTATTGATAAAGCGGCCGGCAACTTTGCAATTTTCTGCAAAAAATTTTATCTCGAAATTTTAGATAAGGAATTAAAATCATCAGAAACTTACAAACTCAATAAATCAAATATTATCACCATTAAGAAAAAAATTTCAGCTCTTAACAAAAAGATTAAATGCCATAATGCAAATAATAATCTACCATATATTGTTATATATCCAAAATTTCATAAACAGCCAATTAAATTCCGATATATCACCTGCGGCACTAACACCTACATGAACAAACCTGGAACCATTTTTTCAAAACATCTTAATACCATCCTAAATCATATTGAACAAGAAAATTTCACATGGATTATAAAAAACAATAACAAAGTAATTGAATTCCTTAATAATAACAAAATTGATACAATAGAAACCTACGACTTTCAAGACCTTTTCACAAGTATTCCAATAAATAAATTACAAGATGTACTAATGAACTACTTCTATGATCTTAAAAATCTCCTTAAAATTCCAGTAACTTTCTGGGAAGACCTCATCAACTACTGCATATTCAATAACTTTATCTTTAACGGAGAAAATATTTTCCAACAAATAAAAGGCATCCCACAAGGAACAAACTTCTCATCTTTACTAGCCAACCTCTTTCTTCATTTCTTCGAAAGAAATTTCATCTTAAACCTCCACTCTGCCTTCCGATTTATTGACGATATTATAATTTTTAATTTTCAAGACTTCAGCTCTATTTGCAATACCATCTACCCAGAAGAACTCAAACTAATTAAAACCAGCAACAATCAGTCCCCAGCAATTTTTCTTGATTTATGCTTAGACCACAAAAACGACTTAAAAATTGACATTCACGACAAAAGAAACGAATTCAAATTTAACGTCAATAAATTTATTTTTTGGAACTCTAATATCTCATATAAAATCTACAAAAACACAATTATCAATCAACTTATAAGAATCAACAAAATTTGCAATAACACTAATTCTGCCAAAAAGCAAATCATGCACTTAAGAAATAGCCTCAACATTAATAAAATTCCCCCCTCACTTTACGAACCTCTGATTAATGGATTTAAGATGTAAGTAAAGGATTGCTTATCAGAGAGATGCCGACGCGAAGTTTAATCTTCGTGGTAAGTAGGTCATCAAATCAGTATCTCAGTATTTTATCAAAGCATCACCAAACATTCTTCATAGTCTATCGACTTTTTTACAGTTTCTTCACTGTTCTACGCTTTATCTATATCGTTTCGCTCTTCATTTAATGCTTCATGTTTCTAACCTTCCTACACTCCCCTACGCAGCAACCAAGTTAAGCGCGAAAAAACT
This sequence comes from Araneus ventricosus, assembly GCA_013235015.1. Lineage (NCBI taxonomy): Eukaryota > Metazoa > Arthropoda > Arachnida > Araneae > Araneidae > Araneus > Araneus ventricosus. The sequence goes on along the minus strand of BGPR01032655.1, from coordinate 96 downwards.
GACGCCCGGCCACCCTGTTCTTTTTTAACAGTCTGTAGCGTAGTATCCGCCCACTGCCGTCAACATCAGAGTATTGGTACATAAAATATTTTCTTG
>BGPR01032654.1:0-17389 GCA_013235015.1 Araneus ventricosus | reverse complement strand
TTGTGAATTGCTAAATTTAAAAAGTTTGACATTTTCTTGGCATCAGTTACGCTGTAGGACTAAAACACTTATTTTCTTCTCTAGTGTCATATCAAAAACAGAGAGAAGAGTTTGGAATAATTAAAACCAAAAGTACGATGTGAAATAACATTAGAGCAAAGTAAGAATAAATTTTACGTACCATAAGGACGGATGTTGGCGTGGCAGTTTTTGAGGAGGGCAAAGGTGCAGACCGGCGTTGAAGGGGTGTAAACAGGTATGGAGTTACAAGTTTCGCGTTTAACTTTGGCTATTGCCAGGGAAATGTAGTATGTTGGGATCGATGAAGATTAAATAGAAAAGCGTGAAAGATAGAAAACGTAGAGAAATATTGAAAGAAATCAGTAAAATATAAAAACACACTGAAAAATATCCAAAAGATGCATTTTCGAGGTTAAATACCAGACCTTATGGACTTGAGTGATCCTTCCGCGAAGATTATACTTCGAGTCGACATCGCTCTGATAAGCAATCTTTTACTTTCATCTTAAATCCATTAATCAGAGGTTCGTAAAGTGAGGAGGGAATTTTATTAATGTTGAGGCTATTTCTTAAGTGCATGATTTGCTTTGTGGCAGAATTAGTGATATTGCATATTTTGTTGATTCTTGTAAGTTGATTGATAATTGTGCTTTTGTAGATTTTATATGAGATATTAGATTTCCAAAAAATAAGTTTATTAACGTTAAATTTGAATTCGTTTCTCCTGTCTTGAATGTCGTTTTTGTAATCTAAGCACAAATCAAGAAAAATCGCTGGAGATTGATTGCTGTTGGTTTTAATTAGTTTGAGTTCTTCTGGGTAGATGGTATTGCTAATAGAGCTGAAGTCTTGAAAATTAAAAATTATTAGATCGTCAATAAATTGGAAGAGAGAGAGGAGATTTAAAACGAAGGTCATTTCGAAAAAATGAAGAAAGAGGTTGGCAAATAAAGATGAGAAATTTGTTCTTCGTGGGGTGCCTTTTATTTGTTGGAAAATATTTTCTCCGTTAAAGATAAAGTTATTGAATATGCAATACTTGATCAAGTCTTCCCAGAAAGTTAGTGGGATTTTAAATAGATTTTTAAGATCATAGAAGTAGTTCATTAATACCTCTTGCAATTTATTTATTGGAATACTTGTGAAAATATCTTGAAAGTTGTAGGTTTCTATAGTATCAATTTTGTTTTGATTAAGGATTTCCATTACTTTGTTATTGTTTTTGATAATCCATGTAAAATTTTCTTGCTCAAAATGATTTAGGATGATATTAAGGCGTTTTGAAAAAATGATTAAAGGTTAGTTCATGTTGGTATTAGTGCCGCAAGTGATGTATCTGAATTTAATTTGCTGTTTATGAAATTTTGGATAGATAACGATATATGGTAGATTATTATTTGCATTATGGCATTTAATTTTTTTGTTAAGACCTGAACACTTTCTTAATGGTGATAATATTTGATTTATTGAGTTTATAAGTTTCGGAGGATTATAATTACTTGTCTAAAATTTCGAGATAGAACTTTTTGCATGTTATTGAACAGTTGCTGGCCGCTTTATCATTAGGAGTTTTAATGAATTGTTCTTGCAGAGCTTGGATATTATCCTTAATATTTCAGTAGATATATTGCGTTTTATGGACTGTTTAAAGTCAAAGTATATTGACCATTTAAATTCGGTAAAGAATTGCACTTGTATATCGAATTTGGCGGCAAGTTTTAGGCAAAAGTTATCCAAATCATTAAGAAAACTTTTGAAAATGTTATTTATGGAGATCTTGAAAACAAGAGGAAATTTTGTACCTTTGATCATTAGTTCCCTTAGTTCTTTATTGTCAATAATGTTTAGGTTACAAGTTAAAATGTATTTATGGAAGGGATCTATGTATTTATTATATTCTTCTCTATTGCAAAGGCATTAAATGATATTTCTATTGGCCCTAACGTCTTTACAAAAGGAATTGTAGTTGAAGATTTATCTACTGATATTTGTATCATATTTAAAACATTTATTAACCTCTATATTTTTGATTGGGAAAAGATCCTTAAATTCTTGGATACTGCATTGAATTTAAATTGGTCGTGAATTATAATTTTAAAGTTAATAGTCATGTAAATTATTGTTTTTCCTGGATGTTTGTTCTGCAATTTGGCAATTCTTGCTTCATATAGATCATTAATTTGAAGTAGGAAGTGCTGATTGTATGTTTTGTAGTTATGCACAATATTTTCGAGAATCTTGCAGACTTTGTTTTTAGTGGAGAAAACGAAGTTTTTTACCTGTCTATAGTTAAATTCATTATTAAACCGTCTTCAATTCATTTTAGTTCTTAATGCATTAGATTATAAATATCTTCATTAGATAATTTATTTAAATCCTTTCTATTTTTCCACTACCACTACAACCTGTTTGGTTATTGCTTCTGCAAGTGCTAAGAAGTTGTGATGTAGTACAGTTTTTAATATTGATCATTGTATTTTGGAAAATGTCGTTTAGTCCGTATGGAGCAATAGATTTTAGTTTTAGCATGTAGAAATTTTCCTTTTCTAATCTAGTTATTTTATCTGGGATAATGTCAAGAAAATAAAGTAAGATTTTACTAAAATCGTGTTTATGGAAATTATTAAATTCTATGTTAAATTTTTCCGTGTATTTATACAGTTTAATATCTGAGCGGTGTGCATTAATCCTTAAATTAAATGAATTGCTGTCCCATGTAACCCTTTTCGCAAACGCAACATTTTAGATAGAAAATTGCATTAAAACTCTTGCATCCATGTTTAATTGTGTTATCAGACGAGATGAGACTTTTGTCAAAGAGGGGGCAAGTTTTGCATGCATCCATATTTAATTGTGTTATCAGACGAGATGAGACTTTTGTCAAAGGGGGGCAAGTCTTGCATCTGGAATCATTGCATTCTTTTACTTTAAAACCAAAATAATTACTTTCATAAACATAACTGAACTTATTAGAAGCAAATACGATATCGGGGTGCTTGATATCGATCCAAGGTGGCCCCCCGAAGCAACCAGTACTGAGCGTTTTTCATTTTACTATTTATAATCTCTCTGTTTATATATATAGAGAGAGAGTATAAATCGTAAAATGAAAGAGTATATAATGTGAAGTGAAAAACGCAATAAAAACTTTTACATTTGTCAAACTTTTATATTTAGCAATTCACAATAACTTCATCCCCTGAAGAAACGTTATTGTGCTTTTATTGCGTTTTTCACTTCACATTTTATACTCCTTCATTTTACGATTTATACTCCATCTACCACAGCCCTTTTGGAATTGCAACTTTTAGTGCATTCATTGCGTATGTGATATATTCATGTATATTTTTCCATCTGTTAAGTTCCTTTTTTCATATCCTTTCGAATTTGATATGAATGTTTGTTATTTTATTGTTTTTCTATTATGTTCTGCCTCTTATATATGTATACAGAGAGAGAGAGAGATTAAAAAAAACTTGGCAAGGCTTTAAGGGACAGCCAGGCATACGATAAACATCCAGAATCACATTGGAACATGAAATTGGAGTTTGAAAAAATACGTATAACTTTTGAGGAGATATTCGAAACAATGTGCATTATCAACTTTCTATGAAAGAGCTGGATACAATCGCTTGTGCCTAAAAACATTTAAGGTTAGGTTAGGAATGCATAATTAAATTTCGAAGTTTTTCGAAAATCTCCCGTAAATTGGTTGGCTCGAACTTGGACCATATAAAAAATTGGTTTTTAACTCAAAATTTATATTGAAGATTCAGTAAAAAGTGTATTTAGGGGACCAACCAGAAATTGATAAAGTTGAAAAGAGATTTTGGCTCTACCCTCTTAAGAGAAAGCTGATAATGGTTTGCATCTTTCATCAATTTTTTTTGTGTGATGTTCTAAATATCAACATGCATTTTCATACAAATAGCGCGAATATTCGGAAAGGTATGAAGGTCTCATAAAAAAAAATCCGAAATTTGCCCGCATTTCTTTTACTTATAACTTGCCGAATGTTCCACCAAATAAAGCGAAACCAGCAGAATATTTGACAATATGTTAGAGAAGCATCGTATGAAAATTTGAAGTAAATACAGTGATAATTAAAGAAGATGTGTGTATTTGTAATAAATAATTTTTTATTGCGGATGAAGAAAAGGTGGAGCAAACTTTCTTCAACAGCATCAAAGCCAGATACATAGGACATCCCATATAAAAATTTCAGTTCAATAGAATTATTATTTAGAATGATATCGGCACTTTGGTCAGCGCTGTTTTATTTCAAATGCCATCTTCTCCCTTCCAAATGGCGTTTGCACACCAATCTTCGTATGTGACTCTGGATTCTTATCGTATAAAAAGAGATATAAAGTAATATAAATAAAGATTTGCTGATCATTTAAAATTAATTTTGATTTTACTTACCGACAATGAAAATATTTAGCTTTTATTTTCATTTCTCGAAACATATTCATTAAATCACAATTTAATTTTGATGTTCCACCCGCTGGTGTTGGAAGGAAGTGTGAAGAATGAGTAGCCAGTGGTCATCTGAATGATGTTTAAAATTACGGGTCTGTCCCAAAACGGGATGTTGATAACCAGTGGCGACGAATGGGAGGAGAAAGCAAGAAATTTATAGACATCTAAAAGTACACTGGAGTAATGCGGTAGACAACAATTTATTAAAATTCATTTGCAAAATTAGCCAGCCCTGGCGGACACGAAAGGATTTTTTATAATTCCTAGTTTTGGCCAGCTAAAATGAAATAAAAATGTAATTTCCTGTAAAAAGTAGGCGTCTCCTCGCGTAAAAGTAGGTAGAACCTCGCGTCTCACTGACTCACCACCACTGTTGATAAAACCTGTCTAAACTAAACTTGGAAGTAGACATCGGAAAATTCTAACGTAGTAAATACTCCTCTTGTTGCTTCAAAACGGGTCGTTAATAGTATATAATTAACTTACTAATTACACAGGTCTGCAACCAAAAAACTGCATAGGAATATTTAACTGTTTCTTATAGATTTTTCTCACTGAAAACGTGAAAATATTTAAAAAATTCCATCACGTCAGGTTTTCATGCAAAACGCATGTCTTTAGTTTAATTAAGCGTAAAATTTCTCTTTTTTAGCCTCAAATCTGGTATCATATTCTTGAGTCAAAAAACCATACCCAATCTATATTATATAAAACGCTTATGCGTGGCGCAAAAAAATGACCTTTATTTCTTTCTCCCCGCTGGCAACGATCAGTTTGTTTACCAATCTCAACCCTGACGCCAAGAATTTCGCTAACCTAGCTAATCGCTTACGGATTACAGGAGAAGTCGTTACTCTTTTTTGAATTTATTTATTTAAAATTAACTCTTTGCGAAGTTTTCAATAAAATTTGCGTAGAAGAGAGCAGCGTGCAAGGGAATCCCTGGATGAAAGATTTCAGCGAAGATCGGCCAGAAAGCCGACCATAGGCTTAGGGAGCCAGAGTCTTTTTTTGTAATACTAATTGTGTGCACTATTTACTATGTGTAAAAATAAAAAATACAGAATAAAGACCGGAGAACTAATTATACATCAGAAAAGTTCTCTTGCACACTGCTCTCGGAGAATGATTAAAGTTGCATACTGTTTGCAACGTATATATAGAGAGAGATTAGATTTTTTTGCCACCGTGTTTGTACGGACTGTTTTAGCACATATATATTTTCACTGGAAGAGAATTACCACATGCTGCTAATGGTGAATGATAATGTTGCATACTTTTTGCTTTTCTGTGTAATATTTTATAAAAAAGCAAAGATTTTTGAAATTTTTGGGAAAAAAGCTATCTTATCAATTATAGAAGGCTAAAAGTAAATAATTATTATGGGTTTTAAATTTGAATAGTTAAAATGAACATGTTTCAAGCCACTATTTTCTTTAAACTGTCCTTTTTTAGCTAAAAGGTTCCAAGATGGTTTACATCTTTCTACGACAAGATACGATCAAGAATTTTCTGAGATTTAAAACACAAACGACTAAATTGAGGAAAACACTATTTCTTTCTTGGCTAGATAATTGTTGAAATAAGCATCTATACAGGTGGGGAAGCTTTTCTGTGTAATATTTTATAAAAAAAGAATGCATATTTAAAATTTTGCTTAAAAAAGCAAGGATTTTTGAAATTTTTGAGAAAAAAGCTATCTTATCAATTATAAAAGGCTAAAAGTAAATAATTATTATGGGTTTTAAATTTGAATAGTTAATATGAACATGTTTCAAGCCACTATTTTCTTTAAACTGTCCTTTTTTAGCTTAAAGGTTGCAAGACGGTTTACATCTTTCTACGACAAGAGGCGATCAAGAATTTTCTGAGATTTAAAACACAAATGACTGCACTGAGAAACACACTATATTTTTCTTGACTAAATAATTGTTGAAATAAGCATGTATACATGTGGGAAAGCTTTTCTGAATTACACTCCATTGCAAAGAGGGCATATTTGAAATTTTGGTGGTAAATGCAATTTTTAAAAATTTATTTTGAAGATTTGGAAAAGGCTATCTTATCAGTTTTAAACTTAAAATTTTAGTGGAATGAAGTTATGTTGTAATAAACTTTTGAATAAATACTCAAAAGTGTATGCGAAGAAGTTTTAAATTTCAGATTGTTGAAAATAATTTTGATTTTTAATCATCTTTGGATTATAAATATTACCTTTCAAATTTCTTTCTAACATTTACATATATATCTGTGCTACCAGAAGATTTTAATTGTAGAAACTGATGAAAAATTAATTTTAGGAGTTCGTGCATTTTCAAATAATTTAAATTTACTTTTATTAATTAATGTACTTATAATTTCCTAATACTAGCAGAAACGGATAACTACGGCAAGCGTGTGAAGCGAGCTGTTTTCACATAGTGATCCCGAAAGAATCACGTGATTCTTTGGTGTCGGTGAGCGGAACGAGCAGGGGTTGTTATATATATATAAAGATTTTATAACAACTGTGCTAGGACACCCAGTGTCTTCATGTAGCGAGCGAAGCGAGCAGGGTTTGCGTAGCAAGCCCCGGAGGATTGCAGCGCAATCCTCCTGGGGGTTGGCGAGCTTTAGCGAGCAGGGGGCAGAGCCCCCTAATAATGATTTTATACATTAATTTTATACTTCTAAGAGTGACACCCGTCTTCAAGTTTGGATGATATCCGGAGTGATTTTGAGGATGGAGACATATTACCCCACCAGGACGAATATAGCTCAAATTTTTCTATTGATGAGAGACCCCAACCATTTTCTCAGAGCTAGCTCAATTATCAAGTAAGAGATTTGGGCTTTTCCAAAGATGGATCTGAATTGCTAGTGTCAAGACTGAAAAATAAAAATATCTTGACACCTGGATCTTCATTCTCCTGGTACAGGCACCGCGAGAAGGAATTCGCTCAGTTTTTCTCCAAAGACTGAAACTCGTTTTTGTAATGATGTTCAAGGCCTAAAGAAGTGCTTTGACGAAGAATATGATCCATCTGAGTGGCGTCTATTCATAGATTCGTCTAAAACAAGCCTTAAAGAATTATTGCTGCCTAATGGTAATTCATTTACATCAATCCTTTAGGACACTTTGCGCATTTGGAAGACAACTCTAATGATTTGTCTATGACTCTTGAAGAAATCAACTATCAAGAGCATCGTTGGATGGTAGTGTTAAATATATCATGAAGGAATAGTTTTTTGTTACTTTTTCCAATTATAAGAAAAATCATGCATAGTTAATTGTAATAAAATATTGATTTTTTTTTCATCGCAGTTGTGCTTTTTTAATGTAAACTCCGCATGTTTTGCAAAAACACTGTACGTGATGGAGGGAAACGGAGGTCATTTTTGGATTCGGCACCCTAAAAACATAAAATTTACCAAAAATATCCTATGCAGCTGAAAAAAATTTTTTTTTGCAGACCTGTGTTGCCTTACGCAATGAACGTCATCTAAGGTTAAGCGAATTGATTCCAGATATACATTTACTAAGTTGTGGTATGACTAGCTGCGTTTTAAAATAAATATAATTTCTGAGTTTGGCAAATGAATTTCTAGTAACTATATGAACATGCAGCTCATATACATCGATATAAAACTTAAGATTTTTAATCTAAAACAAAGTTTCTCCTAATAAAGCTAATATTGAAACTCTCAAAAATTGAAACCGCCAACTAAGGTAAAAGAACTTTAAAGAATCTAAGGTCATGTAAAGGTTTAAAACAAATTTAATCTTCGACATTCTAAAGAAATCAACAGATCAGCTATAAATCAACTATTAAAAAAGTTGTTAAATTTAAATGGTCTAATGAATGTCAAAATATATTTGACAAATTAAACGAAATCCCAACAAAAAAACAATTTAAAAATTATATAATCCTCATGTAACATGTCATGTTTTAGTTGATCCATCACATAAAGGTGTTGGAGCTGTTTTAAAACCAACCTGCTGCTTTTAATACCTTATACCCATTAGCTTATCGTTCTAGACCTTTAAGAGATTTTGAAAAAATTATACAGTAATCAAATTAGAATTTCTTGCAATAGTTGATGCATTGGATAAATTTGACTATTATCTTCATGGACAAAAAATTGTCATTCATGCTCTGGTTTGTCTCAAGAACAGTGGCGGCTCGTCCATTAGGGCTGAAGAGATGCAGCACTCCCTTTTTTTTAAATTTTATCTTCGTTCTTACTCTTTGCCGCTTACTTCTTCACTCTAAGGGTTCCATGACTTACAAAAATGCCAAAAATGTAATAAAAATTGAAAAGAAGTCAGAAAATGAATCAAAAAGTAAGAGAGAAACAGGTTTGAGTTGCAAAATACTTCCTCCCCCCAAAAATTCCGTCGCTGCGCAGAAAATACGGAGAGAAAAAGCAGCCCTTTCTCCCTTTAACTTAAACTGGCTATAGATTTTTTTAACTTAGACGGGCTCCGTGCAGATGTAGCTGGCACGGGGCCAACTGAATGAGAAAAGAGGCTCTTTTTCATTTATTTTTCTTTTGTCCTCATTCCGACACTTTTTTCTCTTTTTCTCTCTTATCGATTCTTATTTCCTCATTGGCTGTTTCTGGGTTTTGGTTTAGGTTTGTGTTGTGTGGACAGAAACACATCTGGTTGATTGATTAATTTTTTCTTCAAAGTAGGCTTGATTTATATTGAAGAAGATATTCAGTTTTAGAAGAGTGTTATCGAGTTAAGTGGGCGAGGTGGGAAGTGTGTATGTGGAGCTATGATTTTGTTTCGTCAGCATAATCGTCACATCAACATTCACTTAACTTTCTGTTAGTAAGTGTCATATATGCTGGTTGTTTAATTTGTTTCAAAAGCAGAAAATATTTTATATCTTGTTTCGGAATAAAAAATTTGTGCCCTTGAAAGCTAAAGCAGCTTTTTAAAATGTAATCTCATGATAGGTATTATATTGCAGCCCTCCTCGTTTCTGACCTTACGAGATGCTACTGCTCAAGAGTATTAAAAACTTAATGGGTTGGTCATTTCGGTGGCCGTTGAAGTTAAGTATTTTTGAATATTAAATTAAATATCATAAAGGTTCTACTGACATTGAAGCGGATATGTTATCTAAGAGCCCATTTGATCGACCCTTAGTGAGATAAAAACTCAACAACAGAATAGCAATTTAAGTTGACCGAAGTATCATGAAGTCAAAAATGCATTTGTAATGAAAAAAGAGAAAAGTGAATAAAATAGTTGTAACATTTTCATTAACACTTAAGTTGTTAAATCAAGCTCATGAACAACTTAGTCATTCTGGTGTTCAAACAATTATTAACTTAATCACTCCTCACTATTATTGGCCTAATATTACCTCTGAGTTTCCTGCATTTGTTAATAAATATGTCGTATGCCAAATTAATAAGAAAAGAAGAGAGAAAAAATTTGTTTTGTTATAACAAGTACCTCCCACTATTAAAACTTTTGAATGTATTTTCTATGACAATGTTGGAGGATTTAATTACTAAACCGAAGAAAGAAAATCCCTCATACTGTAATTGGCCTTGCAACAAGACATTTTTTGGGTTTTTTCTTCCAAAAATGAAAGCTCTGAAACTTACATTAATGTTCCTTAACAACTTTTCCGAAATTCAAATCCCTGAAAATTTATTAACTGAGAGAAATTGTGCATTTACTTTTTCTGGATTAAAAAAATTTAAGAAATTAGAATGGAAAACATTTATTAAATCAGTTGATCGACCCAAAAATAATGATAAATTTGAAAGCCTTAATCAGTCTTTAGTAACTAGGTTTAAATGTAAATTAATTACTTCTTCAACTAAAGTTCCTTGAACAAAATTACTTGAACATGTTGCTAATGAATATAATTTAACTCCTCATTCAATACGTAAATATCTCTCAGCATACGCCTTGTTTAATACGGTACCTTATTATTCCCTATTGGTCAAAATAACTATTATGAATCTGTTAATGAAGCTTAACAAAGAACTATAGATTTTTATAACAAAAATGAAATAAGATATGATGCTCGTTTTTCTGAAGAGCAATTTAATCCTGGAGATCTTGTTGTTTATGAAGAATATTATTTTAATAATGCTAGAAAATGAAGTCCTCCTTTATCAGGCCCAATGTTCTGAAATAAATTTTGAAATTGATAAACCAAATTCTTTGACAAAACAACGCACCCAAATTACGCATGTTTCCAAATTAAGGTGTCTTCTTTGCCCAGATAAACTTAAGTTAAGCCATGAATAGTAAATCAACTTGTAAGAAAATTGAATCCCGCCATTATGAATTTTTTACTTCTGTTAGGAATCAACCCATTTGAAATTTCCCCCCATTGATTCTTACATGGTCTTCCTCTTTGTAGCTTGTTACCCATAGAAAAAAGAAGATGGAATTTAATAAAATGTCTTACTGTCAAAATATTGCATTACATTATTGTGATTTGCATTATGCATTGATTCTCTTTAGAAAGTTGCACGAGACAAACCACAATGCCCTTGTTTTCCAAAAGAAAAAAAAATAGTTCAAAAGTTCACCGATAGATGGCGCTGCATTCGTGATAAGATGCTAAAAACGATTACTTTAAAACATATGCTAATTTTAAGATGCTAATTAAAAGACGTGACATGTTGTTGTGGAATTATTTGTTCAAAGCTCACCCAGATAGCAAGGAAGGTTGCGGAAAGGTTGCCATTTCACTTTCCACAGGCTTTCCGCGGAAGCATTTCCGCACCAACCGTTTCGGAAACCCTTGCCGCAAGGTTTACATAGGAAAGCTTTTTATGAATTACCTCACCGACAAGGTTTGAACGACAAGTCCGCGAAAGCATTTCCGAGGAAACCGGTCCGGAAACCATCCCGCAAGATTGACGTAGGAAAGCTTTTCATGAACCACCTGTCCGACAAGGTTTGAAAGGCAAGACGCTTGATGACGTAGACTACACGCATGCGCCCTCTGTGACTCCAGCATACTCGTCTATCGACTTCGACTGCGACTCCATTTGTTTACACGTGTGTTTGGAGGTAAGAGATTTTTATAAAACTTAAACAAAAAAAATCAGTAGATATTTATTTTCAATTTCCTCTTTATTTTGCTTAAGTAATATGATTGTTATCCCTATAATAATATACAATATTTACGAAAGTAATTACTCTTTAAATTTACGTGTTTCTTTTATACTTTAGACAAAACAAGTTGATAATTCGTTCTATGTTTGCGATTATGTTATTTCGAAATGGCTCCTTAGAGATGATATACTGCCATATCGTTCCTACTGGTTTTAGTTCGATACATGTTATGCATTATCCCAATATTTTTTTTAAATTTTATTTTATATTTTTCGTATGAACTAAACTGTTCTAAAATCATATGGGAATTTCACAGTGAAAGTACTGTTTGAAGCATATTAAATCATACTGATACTATTCTTTAGCAAATTACATTGGCTTTCTGCTAGTTTTTGAAGAATATTTTAGATTTAGAGTTATGAATTTTGAAATAAATTAACCCCATTTGCACCAGTTTTGGCCACCTCTATGCACCAGTTTTGGCCACACTAATATTATATTTTTAACAGACATTTTAGTGAGTTTTAAGTAAAAATAAATCATTTTTATGCAATATATATTTTAGTACATTATTTTCTGTTATTTTAAATGTGATTTTTTTGATGAATTTATAAAGATATGTAATAAAATTTTCCTAAGATGATTTTAGCTGCAGATTTCAGTTTTTAAACAAAGAAACAGGAATGCAGAAAACAATAATTTAATTTGGTTGATAAAATACAAACTATATATACTCACATAATTTTTTTATCAAATATGAAACAAAAAAATAGGCAGAGGAATTAACTTACATTGCAAAAGTGCAGATTTTGTTAAAAATCTTACAAATCAAGAATTAGCATTATTATACTCAACAATATCCACAAATATTCATTTTTATAATATTTAATTGCAACATTAATCAAATTCATCAGAATCATTTTTAAAATCGGAGCAATCCATGCATTTAAAAGAATATTCCTCATCACTCGATTCAGGTTCCTGAAGTTGAAATTTTCTAACATAAAAGTGAGGTAAACATTCAAAATGGAGATGTTTCTGACATTCCATTTTGAATGGCCTTAACTGCATTACCAACTTTAGATGGTGAGTAGCAAATTTTTTGTATGGAAATGCTACCTGCCTTCTTATTTTTAATTGGAGTCATTACTATGTAAAATGAAAACAAACAAAACTAAATCAGTTACTTTTCATTTTAGAAACAAAACTAAATCAGATGCTTTTATTTTAGAAACAAAGCTAAATTAGTTGATTTTATTTCATCCAGATATTCTTAAATTTATGTAATGCCTAAAAACACAATAATGAAGTTATGTGACCAAAACTGGAACATGTAGTGTTCCACTTTTGGCCACCACCCATTTAATCTTTAAAAAAATTAATTTTGATATGAAATCAGAATAAAAAGGAAGCTTACCTCATAAACCCTAAGGGTAATCAGTATTAGATTAATCATTTAATTCTGAGAGCTTCATGATGAAAGACTGCAAATACTTGTTCCTTAACAAAAACCTTAACAGTTGTGAATATACAATACATGATCTTGTATTTAATTTTTTTTACAAGTCGCATGTTTAAGAAAAATGAACCAATCAGATTGAAAATAGTAAAATAAGGATTGTTTAAAGAGTATTGGCATGCTTCTTATTAATTAATTTGAAATTACTGGTTAATTATTGGAAAAACAGATCCAATGTGGCCAAAACTGGAGCATCTACCCTATATCTGTATAGTCATGTTACATTATTAATCTTGCTCTTTTTACTTGAAATCTAGAAGAGTTTTGTAATTTATCTAGCAATCAAACAGATTTTTCAAAACTGTTAAATAAGAAGAAATTAATATTTTGGTCAGTAAGTTTTGGTAATGCTGTTTTTTACTTTTGCTTCCCTCGAAAAAGAATCCTGGTTACAGCCTTGAATCATATACTATATTCAGTAATAAACGTGTTAAAGTCATTGCCGACAGATCAATTTGAATATTCCTGTTCTTAATAATATATAACGTTGTACAGAATATTTGCTGATTTTTAAAAAAAATGTGGATAAAAATAAGCTTTGTTGATATTTCAGTTGAAGTTTATTGTGTCGATCACATATTTAATAGCTTAAAATTTTTAAAAAAGCACTATAAAGAATCATTAACTTACTAATTTTGTTTCTTCAAGGGTAATTAAAATTAGTCATTAAAAATTAATATTTTCATTATTTAAGGTTTAAGCCTCTTTTATCTAAGAGTATCTTACTGACCTTATTATATATTAAGAAAATAATGAAAGAATAAAATTATTCTAAACAGCAAATATAAATTAAACAAGATATTGAAATATTATTTAAAATAATTCAGTATACAAGTGAATATAAAGTATATATTCAAATGTACAAAGTTTTTTGCCTTATATTTTTCTAACACACCTTTAATAAATGTTTAAAAAAAATTAAAAAATCAATACGAAAAATAAAAAATCCAAGAAAAACCATAAAGCTTAACATGAATAATAAAGGAGGGTGGACTAGATAATTTTTATCCCAATAATTTAATATTATACTGTTTATAAACTTTTAATTAAGAAATATGGTCAATTTATAGGAAAGTATATTTTTGCTGTCTTAATTTATTTTTAAAGTTACATTTTTAAAATTATGTTGAAATAGCATCTTTTAAAAAAGCATTTTATGATATGACACTTATATTTTATTTTCCATGAACTAGTTAATGATTTTTATTTAATATTATTTTTATTTTATTTCTGTAATGTTGCTGGTTTAAAATACATTATTTAAAATTAATATTTTCCTCCTGTAAAACAGCATTTAAACTTAATGATTGTTAGTTGATAATATTTGCTTGCATAATAGCCATCTTTTGTAGTTTTTTACACACGTTCTTTTAAATATTTCCCATTTTTCTGTTTCATGTGCATTTCCTCATTTTTCACTTTTCAGTAATCAAATGGCTGTTATTCATTACTCTGTTTAATATTTGCCAACCCTGATTTCTCTGTTTCAGTTAAATTTATGAAGGTCAATAGGATGGATCAACAGGTCAAAAGAAACTTCCATTTGAAAAAAACAGAGGCCTACAAATTAATCTTAGGTGAGTTTCTTTATTTTTGTTTCAATTTTTTATGTTGTCAGTTGTAATAATATTTTCAACCAATTTAAGAATTTCATTTGGTTTAATGACTTTAGTTTTTGAGAAAAATCAATCAGTATTAATATTTATTTCCTTTTTTATTCACTTAAAAATTTCCTCACTTTTTTTAAACTAGGTTTTTGTCAGGAATAAATTTAAAATTTTTGTTTTAAATTAATGGTTAGAGATCTTACATTACAAATTTAAATTGAACCTATTAATAATTTTAGCGTAATTAAATTTAAAATTGTGTGAAATGTAACAAACTACAGATCATGAATGTTATACCATGTTTGATTACCCAAAAGTATGGCTTTTATTTAACTGCATTTTTTGTTAAAAATATTAGTAAAATAACTGTGCATGGTTGTTTTCTTAACAAAAATTGGAAAATAACAACTGTTTCGAAAAGAACCGTTAAAGAACAATTCAAATTGTTTAAAAGGGAACAAGAGCAGATATTAAGTGTTCACAGAAAAGAACGAATTTTCCCATCTCTACTTTATGATGTGTAATACATGTCTTTTTTTTTTCTCTCGGAAATTTGCTTCCAAAATTTTAAGGATGTAAAACTTAACATTGTAAGTGAAGCAATGAGTCAAAATTTCGAAAGAGCTAGAGGTAAACATTAATAACACTATTTACAGTCAAACTTGGATAATTCGAAGTTGAAGGCACCAGAGAAAAGTTCGATATATCCAAAAATTCGAATTACAAACAGAAGAGATAAATAAAAAAATATTAACTCCACGGTCAAAGATTTAACACATAAACTTTATCTAAGAATACTGCTACATTTTAAAAAATCAAATTGAACATTTTTTTTACTAGCTTAATTATTCATCACTTTAAAAAAAAAAAGGCAGATATTTTTAATTGCTTCTGTGAATGCAATCTGAAAATGCAGACAGGTTTTGGATGATCAATCAATAGTGAATGGAGTATTGAGGGGAGAGGGTAACATTAGAGGGACGACAGAAAAATCCTCAGAAATCAAAGCATAGTGACATTCCAACCCTCGCTTTTCTTTTCCTTAGAAAGACCGTTAAAATAAATAATGCACCTTAACTGAGGAAAGTCTCAAGAACAATTTTTACCGTAATATTTTAAGGGCAATCGCACGAAAAATTCGAATTATCCACGATTTTTTAACATTATTTTAATACAAAATTCTAGGGACCGAGCAAAAATTTCGAATTATCCAGAATTGACTGTACTTCCATGAGATTCCACATTCCTTATATTTCTCACTCCCTTTACCCTTATGTGGTGATATGTGACATTTTTAATTATATCTTTTTGTGCTTAGATTTAAAAGATTGAAAATAAATTTGTTACTGAATAACCAGAAAATGGTAATATTTCCTGTTTAAAAAATATTACATTCTCTTGAAAAGTGAAATGATCAACAAAATATTTTGTGAGAGCATAATTCAAAATTACTAACTGCTTTGTTGTCTAAACTTCGATAGTTTTTAAAGGATTGGCAAATTCAGTTAAAAACCCCTTATACCATATTTTTAAAACTATTCATTTCTTTTTTGCAGAAAGAAAAGATCAGAGACAAGAGCAAGGAAAAATTGGACTAAAATGTTACCTGAATTGTAAATGATGTAAAATAAATTAATATTAAATGTTTATTGTGTGACTATTTATTGTTAATTGGACTGAAATGTTGTCTCAATTGTAACTGATGTAAAATAAATTAATATTAAATGTTTTTTGTGTGACTATTTATTGTTCACTGTGCTTTGAAATTATAAAGAATTTGGTAAGTGTAAATAACATGCAGGCTGAATATATTATGGGATGACACAATAGCTGGTGATAAAGCTTTATATTTTGCTGTGTAAAAACTAGACTTGAATTTGATGAAAAACAATATGGGAGGAAAAATTGGAATGTAAGGGGTGGGCACATGAAGCCTGCAGAGAAGCATAATCAAAATTTAATTTATGATTTCTGTTCTTAAAATTTGCATAAATCTGATCAATTAACTTAATTTACAGATAAAACAGGGTTCCTGCAAACTTCCAAAAAATATTTATTTTATTCTTCAAAATATAGTTCTTTTACATTAGAGAATATTTATCTTTGGAACTAAAGGACTAATTTATCAATAAAATAGAAATTTAAACAATTTTGGAACCTGGTTTGATCAACCTTTCTCCTATATGAGATCTGTGCTAATAGTTGAAAATCAAAGTTCTAATAAAATTTCCTCAATTTTTCTCTAAATTATTAAATGATTTTGATGTATTTTAATTATAAATTTGCAGAACTATCTCATTAACTTGTCTGAAAATTAATTATAAAAATATTTTAACAAAAATTTTCATTAGTGAATTCTAAAATTTTTTCAAAATCTCGTGAAGAAATTCTAGATTGATCTAAAAGAAATTTTAAAATATAAGACATTTTCTTAATTTTTATTAAAATTGTTTAATTTTGAATATTATAAAATTTTAAGTAATTGAATATTGTAAAAACTACTGACAATTTTAAAGTAAAAAATTCAGTAATGCTTTGTAGACTCGAAAAGAAAAGACTGAAACAAGCTTATAAAAGGCTGAAAAAAGTGGTTAAAAGGAAGCCTAAAACAAGCTTATAAAAAGGCTTTAAAAAGGTAAAAGAAAAGGCGGAAAAAGTCTAAAACAAGCGTATAAAAAG
>BGPR01032653.1:0-17390 GCA_013235015.1 Araneus ventricosus | reverse complement strand
TCATATACAAACTTTGAGTAAAAATCTCAAATATTCGAAAGAAATAATTATCTCGTCTTTCTGCTGCGTTATGACATCACGTTATTAGTACTCCTTCATTATCTTAAGTTCTGCACAACACAACGCATATTATGAAACATTTAATAAATCGGTTGACAATACTTCTTTTTTTAATGGCTTCTTTAGAATGTTTATAATACCAACAGAACCTATTTATGGGATCATCTGATATACAATGCATTTGGGTTAAGGCCTCATTTTTGTTACTCACAGTTTTTAAAAGCGTAACGAAAATTTAGCTGAAGAGAAAGTAGGAAAACGGAAGTTGGTAAATTTCGCATGATAACATCCACGATACCATTTTAATCAACTGCAATAAATGAATGTTCCTACTTTTTAAATCACGCATGTAGTAAAATTATGCGAAACCATTGTTTTTTATGCTTGTGCTTTTGTGAGAACATGAGAAGATTTTTTTATCATAATAATTGGAAAAAGTAGAGTGCTAAACAGATCTTTGAATTTCCAAAGGGAAAAATATGACTTTTAAAGAAAATGCAAACACTTTCAGTAATCAATGGAAAGTATTCTTGCCTAAGGTCTGGTGTAATACTGTTACAAAGGTATAAAGTTGTTTCCCTGAGATGCTAATCTTGGCGACAAACTTGGCAACCATGTTGGCGACAAAAGGAATTTTCTAGAAAGACCGTGAACTGTCAATCTATTTCTACTGGCTTCGTGAACTTTCTGGAGATTACGTCACTTCCTACGTAACGACGTCATGTCCTGTTGAAAAAGTATAAAAGCAAGCTCTCAAGCCAAGAGTACGTAGTTGGATTTTGATCAGCAGTGAACGCTGGTGAACTGAAAAGACATTGACCGCTATTTTGAAAGTGCTGTGTTTGAGATTTATTGGTAATCTCTGTTGTGAATTTTTAGAAGTGCTCTTTTAATACTTGTACTACGTTTCTTTGCTTAGAATATTTGTAAAATAATGAGCTTTATTTTTTTAATCCTGCTTATTGGACTGCATTCACGTTCAGCCACACGACGATTTTGTCACAATATAAAGGATCTGATGGTGGAACATATTTGCTATTTTAACAGTTATGTTGTCGAAAATAACTCTTCGAGGTTTAGATTCAGATGTTTGTTACAAAGACCACTTTTTCTCACATATGCATAAAGCAGATAATTTCACGGACAGGCCACATCAGCAAATTCGGTCTTATAGCGCCCAAACCTGCTTTCAGTGTGAAATTCCGATGTGAATTTGATTTGTGCAGTTGAAAAGTTCGGAAATCCATCTGCGCCTGATATCAGTTTGGATTGTTGGGCCATAAAACTGTAATGCGACCGTGGGGGAGGCGGAGCAAGGCTCTCACCATAGCGGAATCCACAAAACCACTGAGGGAGTCCCGTTTTGAAAGTGGGAGGAGGAGCAGGCGCAGTAGCCCTAAGGAATCGGAGTGACCATTAGAGTGGTTTGCATGGGAAATCCATGAATTATTCACCTAAACGGATGGGCTGAAAATTGGATTGGTGTGAAGTGCTATCATGCCATTTGGGTGATGTGGTCTGACACTGAATATCCAGCTTGAAGTCAATGTCGTGGTTGGGTACTGTCGGCGAGGGTTGGGAGAACTTTGGCACGATCCTCCAGTTCCTGTTCCTTGTAAACCCACGTCAGATGAATTTTGAAGAGGTGATATATCTGGCCTGATTTTTTTTTCTTGTTTTGAAAGGGCTCTGGCTTCTCACTGCACTAAATTCTAAAGTGTTTTTCTTATCTTGTAAGTGTAAAAAGAGATATTTTTCTAAAATGTGGTGTCATCACATATAATTCAAAAGAGAGAATAATCACAAACAACTTTTGAGCGTTTTATAGAGGAAGCAATTTCGATGATAAACATTTCATACTTAGATCTGTAATTCTAACATCTTAGAAGTTAGTAAACATTCTTCATTACATTAAATATTTTACTTACTCCCAGGTTAGAAAAAATATCTAATAAAGATAAAACAGCAATAATAGAAGCAATTTATCTGGTGCAAGCAAGTGCAGCAGCATCCTGGAAAAATTGCGAAGATACTAAAATAAATTAAGGAAAGTTTTAACTGCGAAAGAGATAAAAATACAATAATATTAACAAAAAAGAATGAAAAAGAACGAGGAGGAATAAGAATCCGATGGATGATTTCTCCAGAGGCCACCATCCATGCAGTTTCAAAATTAGAATAGGTTTTCTGTCGAGAAAAAACGACTTTAAGGCTGAATTTAATATGAATTTCCTCTAAGGCCTGAACCTATTCCGGAATATATTGGAAAGAAAAACATTTATCCACAAAGAAGAAGTTCAAAAACATTCTTTTAAACATAGTCTGAAAAAAACTTGAAAATCTTACCTATCTGTGTTGTGGAAAGAAACGACGCTAACAAAATAAACTTTGTTTATAGGTGTGCGCACCTACCTCCATCTAGTGAGGGATACACTAACTAAAAATCTAATAATTATTTGTTGCTGTTTTTTATATAGTTTTAATAGTTTTTATTTTTGTTTTTTAGTATTTTAAAATTGTTTTCATTGTGTTAATGCATTTTAAAATTTTTATTTTGTTTTATTATTATTTTATTTATTATTATATATTATATATAGTATAATTATTATTCTAAAATGTCACAAGGTGTGGCATGAGTATTATAGCTATTTCCAGAACAATGAAGAATTTTAGAAGTAAAAAAATAATTTAATAAAAACCTAAGAACCCCTACCTCTTAATTTTAAAGAAATATCCAGGGTAGACGTTTAACTTTAAATTAATATTTCAATATTCAATGGCCTTAACACTAGCAGGATGGATGTTGCAAATATTTTTGATTCTTTTCATTTGACAGTGGCTGGTATTTTTTATGACTTTTAGGTTGAGGTTAGTTTGATAGTGACAAAGAGAAATAGCCCTAAAGTTAAAGTCATTTCTTTTGTCATAGACACCATCCGAAACTCCTGAATCTAAGATTTCAATTGCTAAATCTAAATAATTACAATTATTGATATTATCATCGGTTTTATTGAGTTCAGTTCTATCGGATTCTTCTTCCTCCTCGTTCTTTTTCATTCGTTTTTCGTTAACATTATTGTATTTTTACCTCTTTCACGGATAAAACTTTCCTTTATATATTTTAATATCTTTATTTACTTCTAGTATTTTTAAAGAACTAAATATTCCAATAACAGAATAATTAGTTTATTTAAACCACAAAAAAATTTCTTACAAACATAAAAATCATCAAACACCTTTGACTCACCTCCGAGTTTAATGGCTACTAACGTTTCAAGAAGACTAAATATAATATCTAGTAGTTGAAGAAAATATTCTTAATATTGTTACAAACATGGAAAGTCGCTTCCCAGCAATGTGAGTCTTGTTCTTGGGAAGAGAGTTTAACAAGGTTAAGCATAGAGTGACCTTAGCGACTGTTCCGGGACCCCTGATCTTGACGACCATTTTGGCGACAAATAGATGATTCCAGAAAATGCAACCCTTTTCTCGATATTTCTATTAGGAAAGGGAATACGCGTGAATATACGAGAAAACTCCTTGTGACGTCACGGCCTGTCGGAGAGAGTATATAAGAATCGCGCCTGTATCAGAGAGAGTAGAGTTGATCCATTGGGAACGACTTTAGAGCTTCGTCCGCAGTGCTAGCTAGGAAGCTGGTGAGCTGAGCGCTATTGAAATTGCAGTTATTGTCGTTACTAGTTATTTGCTGACTGTTTGTGTTGTTAAATATCAAAGTGCTGAACTCTTATCACCTGTGAATTGTTGTCTATTTACATTGGTAATCTATGCAAGAACTATTGTTTCCTGTACCTCTGCTACGCGTTTTCCTGCATATTTGTACAAAAACCTTCATTTTCCATCCTGTGTGTTGGACTGTTTACACCATACACCCACGTAAAGACTTTTTGCAACAATATATTTTTCCTTTTTCAACATTCTAGTCACTGTATTAACTTGCAGAATATGCTTTTTGAAAATCATTATTGTTATGCAAGCTCGACCTTTCTTCAAATTAGAAACATTTGTTTTGAACCCAACACTGAGAATGAAATAAGAGAGTTGTATTCGAAATGTTATAATAAAATTTTTCTCAATATCCACTGAAAATTATGACTGTTGTAAAGAAAGAAGGTAAACGGTACGAGTGGACTATGAAACAGAAATAAATTATTTTGGCACAACTCAGAGGATTCGATTTCAACACAATCTCTTTATCTGTATTTGTTTTAGAGTCGAATAAACACATATTGTCTAAGATATTTAAGATTTTATTTGCAGAGCGTTACGTAAAGCGTCTAGAAAAGGTTCTTAAAATTCACATAAAGACGAGTCAATAAAACCGAAACAGCTGAGCTTACCTCTCAATTAAAACAGGCGGTGAGAAATGGAATGTGATGTTGTCGCCTTTCATTGGCATGAACGACCAAAAGTACGTTTCGCCTTTGTAAGCTCTGGAAAGGGTATGATCTCCGTGCATTCTTAAAGTTGTCCGCAGTATTGCTTTTGGGTTGGAGAGGATAACTAGTGAGTTTTTCCAAGCTGCTTATCCTGCAATGGAAAAGCAGAAATTTAATAAGAATATCTTTTAAATACATATTAATCAGAAAATCAGGTAAGTTCTACCAGGCAAAATCAAATACAGTTGAACAAGTTTGAACTTTGGGTACTTTTAGCAAGTTGAAAAAATTGTATTGTGTAATAATGAAAAGTTTCTTAACAATGAATTGCTTGTTTTCGTTTGAGATTGGAGGTTAAGGTGAGTGAGATTTCAAAAAATATGACGTGACAGGTATGGACTGAGCGCACGTTTAATTTGTTTTAGGAATGAAAAATTCCACAGGAAGAGTTTTTTCCTTTTCATTCATTTGGGAAGTTAAGATTTGTAAAGCCTCTATGCTGCCTGTGTGATCCAAATCACACATGGGGTGGTCTGATAGGATCAGGAAGTTTCTTACAGTCATTAAAGGTTGACATTAAAATAGGCTGTGATTGTTCGTGTTCTTTCAGAGATTCAAATTATCCAGTCCACTTTTTTGCTTTCAATTATTTTAATTTGACAAATAACAGCACGATACATGAGCATTTTACAATTTCTAGACATTCAGCTGAACATTTAAAATAGTACTTTTAATCCAGCCAGAAATACGAATTCATTCTTGGGACCTCATTCGTCCATGGTTTTCAGACAGATGAATTTCCATCAAGGAAGGTGCTTGCTAATAATTTCCCTTTTACGAGTTTTATTTAGTGGCTGGGGTGCCACAAGGACTGATAGATTTATTCCAGTGGGAAATGTTAACTCAAAATTCAGCATTTTATACCAGTGCGTATGTAGAACCTATCCAACAGACTGGGGTCGCCGGAAAGAGTTCGAGGTATAACGTGGTGATAAAAGAAAAAAAAGTTCATTATTACAAGGTGAAGCATTCAAGGAATTTAGTTCAATGGTTTTGGCGAGAAAAGGAGAAATTAAAAATACAGAAACTTTTTTGGTATCAATTGCGGAATAATGGTTCGTTAAAGACAACGTATTTAAAATCTTTTTTACGTTTTATGGCCATTGAATCTAAAGTAATGAAATGTTTTCATAGCCAAACAAGTAATAATACTTAATGATATGCTAACACGTTCGCTACCATTGAAGTTCACGCCTGAGATTCAGACCTTCTCTCTAATCGGATGACTTTTTTTTTTTCTCTGCTGACTCTTAACTATAGTACATAGAAGTAATCTATTTAAGATAGTAAGGTATAAGATACAGTCAATTGGATAAAATACGTGATCTTCTTCTATCAAATATTAACTTTCTTCAGCAGGCGCTCACCACTTTTCAAATTTTACGACAAAGGATTTTCATGCCTGTTCTCACATTAGAATCAAGAAAACTGTCTGAAAGGATCATACTATTCCTTCTGTGATCCTTCTTCCAGGGATTAAATGGGCTTGTCAGTTTCAAGATGATTTCATACTATTTGTCTCTGTAATAATTGACGTGCCTCATTTGAAAAATTTTTTCCCATGTAGCATTTAGTTGGAATGATTATACTACATTTTCTGGAACTGTTTGGGCATTGTCAAAACTAATGAATATGTAATAAAAATTTTAATAATCAAACCAAGTCGAAGAATTTTCTGCTAAACCTCAGTGTTAAGAAAACACTCACAACATCGAGAACCCAAAAAAACCTTATCATACATATGACATTATTTACCATGTCATCTTAAAATCTAAATTATTCATCATAACCTGAAAAAGCAAGTGACAACCAACGTGAGAAAAAGATCCCGTGGTTTGTGTTTTGAAAAGTAAAACGATATCAAAATCCGCCAGCCTAGCGTTACAATATATAATATAACACTGTAAGCGTCACTCTCACAGCAAAAGAGTTCAATGTTTCGAATACAGGATATTAGAAAACAAGAAGAAAGTCTTTTGTTATTTTAATCTTGGTTGGTCTTTTTACTATTTTTCAATTCCTACTATTAATTCACACTCTCTATATATATATTTATTTATATATCTTGTTCAAATTTTCAATCGTTAATGAATATTTTTTTTGTTCATCCGCAAGTTCAAATACATTTTTATTTTGGTGGATGACATGAAATATTAATAAGTTTTTCAAATATTAATTCATTAATTTAATTAATTATTTTTAGTTTTATATGGAGAAAGCATGTATAATAGGTCGTTTGATTGAATTTTCTCCATAAGATTAGACTAGGTTTGCCAGCTTCTAAGACCTAATAATATTTGTTTCTAGTGTTCACAGAAGGCATCATTTTTTCATGTATTTTTGTCCCAGGAAGATTGTGATTTACTTTTCTTTATTCTCTTAGTTCAAAGTTCTAAAAAAAACTACTGAAGTTTTTCAATTCCTATATTAGTTCACACTCTCTATATATATGGATATTTAGCAGGTCTCAGTTTAAAGACCAATCTGTCTGTGACGAAGCGATCAACTGACTTAATAGAATTCCGGCAATTTTCTGTTATTGTTTATTATATATTGCTTAATATGAAAATAATAGTGTTAAATCGCATTTAGCTTTCTCTGATTTCAGTATAATTTTATATTTTACAGAAATAATCTTGGAATTTCATTTCACTCTGGATGAGAAAACTCTTTTAATTATTGTCTCTTATTACTATATTGAAGTAGCTTTAAAACTGCGGTAAAAAGAATTGAACCTTATTGTGTCGTAAAGAAGTCTGACATTGAATCATTTGTTGAGATTTTGGCGCTCCACTGGAAGGACAGGATCCTATTGTTGGATATCGCTAATAGAAAACATGGCTGAAAATTACCATCAGTGATCAAAGGGAAAAGGTGCAGAAAGGCTTAAAACTTCAAAATAAATTAGTACGATTTACTATCATTTTATATTTATCAATGGAAATAACCACGATTCTAACTTTCTAATCTTTCACTATACCTTTGGGTGAAATTCAAGAGGAATGAATCGGCATATGGTTATAATCAGAAAGCGCGCAAAGACGGCGCGTGTAAGCAGAAGGGTTATATGGGTACCAAAGGAAGCAAATGCCGTGAGGGAATTTCCCGAAAAATCTCATGACTCTGGGACAAAGTTGAAGTCAGTTTATCTAAGATTTGAATTAGAAGAGTAACAAAAAGAAATAAGTGCCGTTAAAACTAAGTACAAAGAAGATAAAAAAGGTAATTCAAGGCTACACTATGTATTGATAGACCAAAGGAATGGATTTACAATAAGTTTTTGGACTTTTTCGTATTGACGAATGCATACCAGCAGTGTGGAAAACGATGGACGGTAATGTATCCATACGTTATCTTTTTGCTTCCTGATGCTCTGTAAGAAAAAAAGAACATCCACAAACTGTTTGTAAATTTGAATGTAAGGATATTCCATTTAACTTCGTTAAAAAGTAATATAATACAAAGAAACTACTTATCACTTTTTTCCCTCTGAAATGTTCCATCAGGTACTAGACTTGTTGTAATTTTTATTCATTAAGATAAATAAATTCTTATTCGTGATTTATATCAAATGGTTGATAAAGATAAACACTTCAATGCATCATAAGGAGGGACAAAGATACGACGTGACGCATTACGCAAATTATGAACACATTGATTTCGGAAATTCATTCAAGAATATTTCAGAATTAGTGTAAAGTTAAAATTCGCATACATGTATGTTTTCATGGAAACTTCAATCAAAAATAATTTGTATTCTATAAAAAACTTTTCTCAGAAATGAAATTTTGATTAATACAGCTACTGTAGTTTGGACAGTTGTGAAAATAAAATACATCAGAGCTTAGAATGAGGTAGAATATCAAAGGATGACAGTGAACATGTGATTCATGATTTCTTTAACTTCTGTAATTATTTAAGTCTGTTCTGTGTATTAATTCAACAGAGCTATTAAATCCTCTAACCTTTTAGGTATTAAATGAATTTCACAGACAGAGTAAAATGAAGAAATTAAAAAAAGTTAAAATAGGGGCTGAAATCTAAGTTGAAATCTGCCGTTTTCATTGCAAATTTAATATATTCACTTTGGATCAATATACTTCCGAGAAATTAAGCTTTCAAAGAAATTTAGATTTCATTTATAAAAGAAGTTAAAGGATTGACTCTTCAGCATGGAATTAATTTTGCTTATTTTCTTATTCATCCCAGTTCTAAGGATGAGCAGAACAGAATTACATACATTTCAAAGTTAAATTCATTATCTTTTTTGAAGAGTTGTATTAAATCTATCGAAACGCGGAGAAAAGGAGCACACCATAATCTGAATAATGATTTTTATTAAGAATGTTTCAGAAAAGCGACTTAATAAAATAAAAATTTCACACTGTAGTTTCTGTATGACAGTAGAATGAATAAATTATTTACTACCTATATTTTGGAAACAAATTTTAATTTTAAAATAATTATTTGTTAAATTCGGACGCTGACATCCACAGTAGTTGGAAATAATAGTAATGAAATTGTTAGCATTGAAAACATTTAGAGTTCATGAGGTGGTAATATTTTGTAAATTTCATAAATTAAAATAATAAAATGTGATTTCTAAGCAAAATTTGAGCAAGTTTAATGGGTAAGTTTGTTTTCCTCGTGGTATATCAAAATAATAATCAGGTTCAGCTCCGCAAGTCCCCAAATCCACTGTTCATCATGGTGATAGTTTCAGAGTTCGTTGTCTACAGCGGTAGTTATAATTAATAAGAATTTAACAAAGATGTAAAACTTCATAATTTATTGGTGCAATTAATTAAAACTCTTTGTATGTAGTATGCCTTATCTCAGTCGTGGAAAAAGAAAAAGTCCTTTTTTTATAGAGGGTTTTGGCTTGGATTTAAAGGTGTATCCACCGACTGGTTTAAAATCGTCAATTTTTGAAATTATCAAAAAAAAAATGTTATGAGCTTAATTTTAGCAAGTTTAACCAGCTTTCTAAAACTGTCTCTGTTTTACTCTACGTGAATTTACAAATGGAGTTACAGCTGGTTTATTGATACCGAACTGCAAGCATTATTTTACGTTGCGAAAAAATTTAAAAATGTGTTTTCTGAGAATTATATTTTGAGAGAAAACTGACGATATAACAATAATTTCTCAAAACGTTATTCAAGTATTGATGAAAATATCTTAATTTTCTGTAATATGACTTGATCTTTCTCTAAAACAAAGGTCCATTTTAAAATCCAAATTATCATTTTTAAGTGCTTTAAATATAAACAGAAAATCATTTTTATGAAAATTACCGAGTTTAAAACAACTATGTTCAGCAGCTATATCTCAAAACTATTTTGAAGTACAAGAAATATTTTAGAGCATAACACAGATAACTGGCATAAAATATGCTCCTACAAGGATTTATGCTTATATTTAGGCTGATATTTTTGTCTATGGCTGTTGGCGTAAGGCCAAATATTTAGTCATTTTTCTTCAAGATTTCATTTTTTTAAAAAAATATAGTATTTTGAAAGTCAAATTTTACAATATTTTCATAGTTTTAAAACATGTATGCAGTTGAAAAATAAGTAAAAAAAATATATATAAGTTAGCGCAAAAATTCGAACACAGTCGGATACCTTAGAATCACGTACGGGTAAATGTTGGTAATCGTTCAGAATTAAAGGCCAGTGGTCGACAGACGAAGATCTCCTCTATAATTCCTATAGAACTGTTGTAGATTGTGTATGCTTCGTATTAGTAACAGAGAATGGTCAAATTCTGAACAGCAATGATACAAAAGTATAAACTCTGGCATCCAAAACTATGATCGTAGAACAAAGGCTTTAATGACAACCAGAATCGTTCAATAGTGGTATGGTGGTTTTCTATAGCCATTACTTATCTTTATTAAAATACCAAATAAGTATCCATAATGATAAGTCAGATAATTATTATGAAGATTGGTGCTGTAAGAGTTTATGGACCATATATGTATGAAGTCTGTGACAATATTACACATAATAAAGGCTCTGGTCTATATCTGTTAACAGACAGTTGTACAGCAGTATCTGTAACAACACATACTTTACTCTTTCGGCATACTATTCCATCATGATTGCATGTCAGATTGCAGTAGCATGGCAGAAATCTGACATCCCTCTGCATAATATAATTTTTCCACCTGTCTTCCCAATTAGGACCTTCACATATGCTACATTCAAATAGAATTTATCTTTCATTTAAGTATGGCCATTTGTGAAAAATTCTAGAATTTTCACATTGTATGTAAAAGTAGGAAAATTAGAAATTAAACTCAAATTGGACGAAGTAAGAATTATATGATTTTAAGAAACGCGGATATCCGGAAGGTCATCTA
The DNA here is from genome assembly GCA_013235015.1 of Araneus ventricosus. Classification (NCBI taxonomy): domain Eukaryota; kingdom Metazoa; phylum Arthropoda; class Arachnida; order Araneae; family Araneidae; genus Araneus; species Araneus ventricosus. The sequence continues at coordinate 6,503 of BGPR01032653.1, read as the reverse complement.
CAAACTTTAACGACTTATGTCATTGTGCTCATACAGCTGGCTTGTTGTATTATTATAATTTTATTCCTCAATCTGTTTCCTACATTTTTTTTATCTGTTGTTTCTTTCTTTTTTACTTAATGAGTGACAAAAAGAACCGCTCTATGAGTACACCTTTGTGTTTTCTTCCGGACCATGTTCCATTGCAAAATGGTTAATTCTGTAAACATCTTTTTTTTTTATTTGTATACGACCTTCCTACGAGACACCCTGTGTTTCCAGACTATGTTCCATTGCAAAATGAGATTTGAATTCTGTGCCTAATCTCCTTTTAAAGTTTGTATACATTAGCCTCTGAACACCTATATAAACTCCTCCCTGTTTCCTGACCCCATTCCATTGCAAAAAATTAGTAATTCTGTATGCCTAACCTCCTTTTTCAGTTTGTATACGACCTTTCTGGACACCTATATAAACTCTCCTGATATTTTTTAATACCCCATGTTCATTGCAAAAATGATTTAATTCTATTATGCTAAACCTCCTTTTAAGTTTCTTCTGACTCTCTGAACACCATATAAAACCACCGTAACGTTTCACATTTATGTTCAAAATGATTTAATTCTGTATGCTTATCCTTTTTACATTTTGTATGCAGTAGCTTCCTGAACACCCTGTGTTCCATGTTCAGTGCAAAATGATTTAATTCTGTATTATAACCTCCTTTTTTTTAAAGTTTGTATAGGTAACTTCTAGACACCCTATACTCAAACTCTCCCTGTGTTTCAGGCCCCATGTTTTTTCCATTGCCAAAGGTGTTTCCCAATTCTGTACTATTATATTTTTTTCAGTTTATATAAATTGCTCTGGTTCTCACTATAAACTCTCACAATGTTTCTGTTATGTTCATTGCAAAAGTAATTCTAATATGCCTAACCTCCTTTTTAAAGTTTGTACTTCCCGACCTTTCTGGTACCCTAATAAACTCTCCTGTGTTCAGGCCCATGTTCCATTGCAAAATGATTTAATTCTGTGTAGCTTACTCCCTTTTGTTTGTGTCCCTGAACACCTGTGTTTCAGACCCATGTTCATTGACATGATTTAATTCTGTGTCACCTAACCTCCTTTAAAGTTTGTATGCGACCTTTCCTGAACACCCTATATAAACTCTCCCTGTGTTTCCTGAGCCCCCATGTTCCTTGCAAAATTATTTAATTCTGTGTCCTAACCCTCCTTTTTCAAGTTTGTATACATTACTACAGACCCTTATATATAAACTCTCCTGTGTTTCTGACCCCATGTTTCATTAAAAATAGTTTAATTCTCTATTATGCTATCCCATTTTTTTTAAAGGTTTGTATACGACCTTTTTCAGACGCCTATGAAGCTCTCCTGTGTTTCCCATTATGTTCCATTGCAAAAGTGAGTTTAATTCTGTGTGCTAACCTCTTTTCAGGTTTGTAGCCACAGGCCTTTTCTGAACACCTATATAAAATCCCTGATGTTTCTGACCCCATATTCCGTGCAAGAAACAGTTAATTCTGTATGCCTAACCTCCTTTTTAAGAGTTTGTATACGACCTTCTGAACACCTATATAAACTCTCCCTGTGTTTCCGACCCATGTTGCATTGCAAAAATGATTTAATCCACAACCTTATCCTCCTTTCTGATTTGTGAGCCTTCCTGGGTACCTATCTGCTCTCCCATTTTTGAAATAATTTATTTTTCTTTTCTTTAAGCAATGATCAGTAAAGGAATTGCAGCTCTATTTCCCATATGTCACAGAAATCTTCATCTTATGCTAAGTTTGCCTTTTTTTTATCCAATTTTAAAACATCATCTTATTAGAATACATGTATGTAACACAGAAATAAACTCATGTGGAACCTTCAAGGGCATTTATTTAATTTTAATTCAATGTAATCAAACCACTAGAAAGAAAGAACATGGCCATCACGCTCTTTTAGGTATATAAAGTTAGTGTTATCTTTTCAGACCGTTGGTTTCGCTTAGGCCATAACATTACAAATGACTCATTAGAAAAAAAGTTTTAAAAAAAATATTCCTGCCTAAACATCTGATGAGTACCAAAATTGTTTTGTATCTCTGTCTTATGTTTATGACTTTACACTTTTGTCAATAAATATAGTTGAGTCTTTTCTTAGGAACTCTTGATACCATTACTTAGTAGCATTTTTTTGAAAATGTTTTTAAAATCAAGATAATAATATAAATGAGTAAAATTAAAATGCATTAGCACACTGTAAAAGATTCAAAAAGTTTTTGCGGAGATAAATGTTCTTTTTTCAAAATGAAATCCAAATACTTACGCTGTCTCTATCAAATCAGCAGACTTAGATGAATCAAAGAAGCCAGTCAACTGGTTTGTCATTGGCAGATATAGTAAAAATGTCATAGTTTTGAACAAATCCACAGCTTTAAACATTTTACCTATAAATGTAATAAAATACTTAACATTAAAACGGCAAGATGAGTCTTTTTAATATACATTCAAGAGAAGCTCAGTCGTTTTCCGCTAAATAATTCATTTAAAGCTTATTAACAATTTGTAGAAACCCAATAAGCACAATGTATAAATGACATTCATTTCTTGATAAATACAAATGAAGCACATTGTCTTGTTCGTATATTGTTGGGAGGTATCAGTTAGGAAGTAAAATAGTTTTTTTAATGGCATGCTGTTTGTGTAAATAATCGTTATACATGTCTAGGCCAAAGATAAGGATTTTGTTAGCAAAAAGTATAGGGGTTCAAAAGTAGTGATTATGTTTCTATTTAATTTAAGCATGTTGTTCTATAATTATATAAGTCCATTGAGATGGATAAATATATTTGTTTTTATCGAATGCATTAAACCTATGAAGAGAGGAAACTTCATTTTACTATAAAAATATGAAGGTTGTAGGTATTTTGTTACTTTTCAATCTATATAAGTTTTCGTTGAAATTTCATTATTCCTAAATAATTGGTATACTTTTAAGTTGCACTTATAGCAGATGATTAGTTTGTTAACATATATGCTGGATTTCAATTTGAATTTCTAGTATATTTTTTTAACAAGTACAATTTTTGTTACATCATAAAATATTAACTAATATTTACAGTTAATTATTTTCTAATAATTAAAGAATGGATTTATACTAATATGGCAATTTTTTTCATTTTCAGTTAACATAAATGTAACGAATTTAAGATATAACCCGAATAAATAGTTTGAACATACATAATATAAATTGAAAGATAAATAGACACAGATTTATATCAATGTTTACCTTTACTTTGTGCCACTCATTCGTCATTTCCTGCTTTAAATTCAACAACCAGAAATATATCAAGTTAAAAAAAAAACTGCTTTCAATCAAATAATGATTTTCACAGAAATGAAAGTTGTTTTCTTTCACAACAAGCTATATTTAAGAGCGCTGTTTTCTGTATAATTAAGCATCAAAACGAGATAAATCGTAGCTTCGGCCAATGCAAGTCATCCACCCTCTTTAATTCTCAAAAAAAATTTCCAGGAAACTCTAAAGCGTGAAAGTAAGAAGGAGGATGAGAAGAAAAAATGCTGGAAAGAAAATGGCTTTTACAAGGCTCTGCTTTCCAAGAGAGAAGAACCCCCTCAATCCAGTTCAGAGGTTAAGGAACTCCCCCACCCCCGTCCCCGTCATTTCAAACAAGGTTTATAATTCGAGCCATGAAATCGGAAAGAGTTTTATACTTACCCCCAGAAAGATCGATAATTCCAGTTTCTGCGGGAGTGGTGAAATGGAAGAATAAGAGAGGGGCTTACCTATAAAACAGTTGGCAGAAATCCAGAATGATCCACTCTTTGTTCCTCCTCAGCTTTTTTGACGAAGTTCTTCATGATCGTCAATGTCTGCAGCTTAGTCCAGGGATAATAAATCTTCTAGCTAAAGGGAGTGGATTCACAAAGATCAGAAAATCAGTTCCTTCAAACTAGGACCATTTTGGGATCTAAAAATGTCTCATCAGAGGTCTAAGACGTGATCAAATGAAGTTTGCTACAGACTTTTGTAGAAATACCGTCATAGGAGAAATGATGGCAAAAGGGAGTTGCATTGAAAGTCTTTATATACAATCCAGTTTGCCGTGGGCATAAAAATAGTTTTCTCATATTATTATGATACGATACTAGTTGAGTTTCTGGAGGACCTGTCAAACATATAAAACCTAGGTGACCAGACTATATATATGTTACCACAAGCAATGTATGAAACGCCGGCATTCTAATCTGAAGAGCCATTTATAGAATGCCAGCGGGCGGTTTCTAAAACAAGAAAGTATGAAGATGAGAAACTATTACATACTTTCCTTGGGCATTGTATATACTACCTAGGCATTCTATAGAATGACAAATGCTATTTGACAAAGTACGAAAAGATTATTAATAATGAAAAATACTTTACAAAAATACAATGCTATTTGAAAAATAATGAAAAGAATGCCATAAAATGTATTCTAAATATGTAAAGAAAACGAAAGTCATTACAAAACTAAATTTGTGCCTTTCTTAAAACAAAAGCAAAATGAAATATGAACCTACTTGTTGCTTCAATAAAAGAAATAATTACATTTGGGTGCATTTAATTTTATTTCATAAAAGAAAACAATCTATGATGTATTCATACTTACTTAGGTTTCTCATTTTATATAGATGCCTAGGAATATATTGAAATGTTAATCATTTCATACATTGCCGGCCAGTTCCGACATTCTATAAAATGCCTAGAACCTTCTATAAGAATGCCGGCTTTCACATTGCCAGTAACATATATACTGAATAAAAATATGAAACAAAAATCATTCTAAAATATTTCTAGTTCATTTTCCAAATTTCCATACTTCTTTTTTTCTAGTCGCTTTTTTAAGAGATTTATCTGAAGCAACATTGCATTTTTTGTATCAATGCAGTTTTCTCTTATCGAGCAGGAAAAAAGGAGATTCATCCTCTTCAACACACAATTTTTAGCAATCTATCGTTTCTCCTCCTATGGACGCAGTGTAAAATGCCTATTATCTAGTACTGTTACGCCTGCATACGTTTTCTTTCAGTGAATGGATCTTCAACTACAGAATATCCAGCGATATAGATACGATGGCGTATTATGTCAGGGTTGTAACTACTTTTAAAATATTTTAATTTATTTTATTGTGACACCTGTTTTACAGTTATTAATGAAAATGCTTTTGGGACAACTTTTCTCCCAGGGGCAAAAGCAGAGTGTGCTTCTCTACCTAGGCAGATTACTCATGCTCCCCTGTCTCTCTCCGCACAATAAGAATTCAAATAATATCCATGGTCCATTTAAGGTCATGAATTTTACCAAACTCTTATCCATAAGACATTATTTGGCAGTTGTAAACTAGATTCGAAACGAACTATCGCTTCAAAATGCCTTATTAAATATAGTTTGCTATGCATTAATACCAGTAATTTTGAAATTATCTCGCACAAATATCTAAATTTGGTTTTAAAGAGAAAATGATTAGAACTTTTTTTTCATTTTACTGCCAATTAAAATGACATAAAAAATGTAAGATTTTACAATTAAAAATCAATTGTTTTTAATACTAACTGTGCCAGTCGTCGTGCGCTTTTTTGAACAAAATACAGTTAAATTAGGCTAATTCTTGGCAGCTACATTTCGGCTCATATAAACAAATTTTTTACTCATATAGGCAAGATTTTTTTTTATGTTGCACGCTTGTGCTTCTGCAGGCTGAACAAATTAATCTTGAACCTTCAAAATAATTATAACCTCAAGCATAACAAAAAAATTATTGGTTTTATCTTCCTTAGGAAAATTCTAGCAAAATTTCAGAGGTGTTGTATAAATTAGGTAGCTTAACGCGTTGGATACACGAAGTGATTTGTAAATATCTTGAAAGATATCATTAAAGGTAAAAAGTTATAGCAGAGCAGAAGATTTAAACAAAAAACGTAATATTACACCTTTGCGTGCTCAGCAGCAGTATCCATCATCAAAAAAATTATTGCAATTAATATTTAAACACATAAAATGCGTTGAGATGTGAGATTATTCAAATGGAAGGAATGAGAGCTTTTTTATTCCCTCGCAATGTCCGTCTGGCGTCTCTGTTTTCATCATAATTTCATTGAGAGAATTAGATTATTTTACTCACTATAGTTTCTTTTTTAGTTCTATTTGAGATTTTTTTGCCTCTTGATTTTGTTCTCATTTTGCGGTTGAACAAATTCAGATACAAATGAGTATACTTTTGATTTGTAATCTTACCCCATGACAGAAAATTTTGTCCATTTTAGAACTCCTATGGCGGTGGTGTTTGAAAAAGTTCGTCATTCGGGTTCTTCTCCATTCTTTCCGATTTGAATAATCGTTCTAAATTCTGTTTATGTGTTTTTTCATGTTATATAATTTTGTTGACCATCACTATCTCTGGGTGAGCATAAAAAAAAATCTCAATGTCCAACTCATCTTTATAAATCTTCTGTTTCTGT
>BGPR01032652.1:0-17391 GCA_013235015.1 Araneus ventricosus | reverse complement strand
AATGAAATTATTTACTAAAAAGGGAACTTGAGGGCGCTACTGACTGGGTGCAATGCAAGATCTCGTGATTCCACGTACCGATAGCATTTGTCAGTCACCAGTAAAATGGCGTTAGTGATTACATCGTTAACTATGGAGGAGAAACGAGTTGTGATAAGATTTCTTTTTGCAGAAGGAAAGAAAGTTGGAGAGATCCATTCAGAGATGGTGGAAGTTTATGGAAAAGACTGTATTGACCATACCAATGTGGGAAGATGGTGTAAAATGTTTCAAGATGGGCGAATGAGTTTGGTCGATGAAGTCTGATCTGGGAGGCCAGTGTCTTCTTCAACCTGTTCAATTGTTGATGAAATCGACAACGTCGTACGAAAGAACTATCGTATGACGTTGAATGAAATAAAGGAACATTGCAACATTTCTTATGCATTTGCCTGGGACTGGTTCATGAGAAGCTAGGGTACAGGAAGTTTGTTCTCGCTGGGTACCAAAACAACTGTCAGAACAGCACATTGGATGCAGAATGGCTTGAAGTCTGAAACATTTGCGGTGGTACAACGAGGAAGGTAATGAGTTTTTGGTGAGTATTGGGAGATGAAACCTGGGCCTTACACATGATACCGGAATCAAAAGCTGCAAGCATGATGTGGAAACACCCATCTTCTCCTTCCCAAAAGAAATTCAAAGTTTCACCTTCCACTCAGAAATTGATGCTCATTGTCTTCTGGGACATGAAAGGTGTGCTACTGACAGAGTTCCTGCCCCATGGGAGTACTGTAAATTCTGCAACTTACTGTGCAACGCTGACTAAACTGCGGTGTGCCATTTGCGACAAGTGCAGTACGGCAAATCGACTGCTGCACGACAATGCTCGTCCGCATGTGTCTTGCCCAGTTTGTGAAAAACCACAGGGATATGGTTGAGAAATCTTGGAGCACCCACCATACAGCCCGATCCCGGCACCCTCTGATTTCCATCTGTTTGAACCCATGAAGAAGTTCTTCGGCGGTAAGAAGTTTGACTCTGATGATGAACTCAAAAGGGCTGTGTGAAGGTGGCTCTTCTCTATCGAAGGTAACTCTCTCAGTCGAAGGAGTTCTATGAGACTGGTATTTTCAAACTGATCCATTGTTGAAACAAATGCCTCAACATGCATGAAAGTTATGTGGAAAAGTAATAAATGGTAAAGTAATAACTTTCATTTCTGTTTCATATTGACATTAATTGCTTTTATCTACATTATGTGCGCTACTTATTGACATGCCCTCGCACAAAACAAATAGCTGGATGAAGTTCATTGCTATCAATAGAAAAATTAAGTATGTATTTTATATGAAATAAAATATACAATACATAATACAAGTATCTGGATACTTTAATTCTGATTAGTTTTGCAGAATATTTGTAATACTTTGAGATAAAAATACAAAGAAATAATAAAGAAGTAAACACATGTAAATGGTAATAATAACAATTAAACTGGTAACTGAGATAGTGAATTTCCGAAATAAAGCGAGTTGAAGTGCAAAGTACTTTTGTTGTCTTATTTCTACTGAAATTAAAAACAACTTCCAAATAAAAAAATAACCATAATTTAAGGGCACCATGACAAAATAAAATGAAAACCAGAAAAAAAGTGTAGCATCAATGATGATAGTTGGACAATAATAATAAAATTTCTATAGCAAATACATGAATTTCATGTCATTATTTTTATGTAAATATTGATTTTAAGTTATGAATGATTATCATTTTTAATATAGCACATGAAAACATCTTTTTAAGTAATGAAAATGAAAGGAAAATATGAAACAATAATAATGTCAACTCATACATGTAATCCTTTTTCCCCAAGCCGAAAAGTTACAAAATACAAACATCTTCTTCTAATAAAAACTTTTGGATAATTAATTTTAAAAGATAAAAAAATATTGAATTTTAACACACAAAAAAACTATACCTTCAAAAGCTGTTGTAACATTGAGTTCCAATTTCAAAGATTTTTCTAAAAATGGTAGCATTTCTTGTGCTATTAAATAACATTCCTTTTTAGAACTGCAAAATGCCACACAGTATCTAAAGATGAATAAAAAGAAAAAAATAATGAATAAACATAAAATAACGACAACTGTTTACTACAGCAATAATATTCAATATATCTTCTGAAAAATAACCACATTATGAAGCAGCAAATATTAGAAACAACAAAGCATTGGAAATTTTGGTTGTGAAAAGTTTTTCGACCAGAAAAGGGGTCAGCAGTAGAAAAAAAAATTTAAGAAGCTGTGCTATAGTTTGTATAGTAGAAAGTCTTTTCACCAATGAACATTTTCATCCACAGAAATTTCTCTCAAAGTCAGTTTATTTTAATAATTGAAAAAGGCCAGCATATATAGATCTGCCTCTAAATTTAGTACATAAATATGACGATTTATTTAAGCAATTTGCAAGGGATTTGCACAATTTTTTTAAAGAAAATCCCATATGCTTTAAATTATGAAATTTCACCCACTAATCTTGTAAATTTTTAATTGCACTTTCTAGAATTGTTTAAATACTCGATATTTTTATATTCAATTAAAGAGATTTGTTACACATGAAATATATAGTTATTAAAATGATTATTGTAATTCTTTCATGCATCTCATCATTCATCTTAAATTGTAAAATAAATAAAATATCCAGATATTTAGAATCAAATATTATCAAAACCAAATGCATCCACCAGTATGAAAATGTTTGACTAAATCTGTAAATATGATATTTAAAATTAATCAAAATTAAAGATATTTGCACAGGTTAACTATTAAATAAAGATCATCATTTCTAAACATTTCACATTTATTTCTTATGGCACTTTCAGTAATTATCCATTTAAATTTCACAGCAGCTATCAGACTTTGCTATTGCATATAGCAAAAATGGGATGCCATTACTTAAGAAACATAGATAAAAAAAAAAAAAGCCTGGTTCTAGAGCTTCAGAAGGTTGCAGATTCAACCAAATCAACTATCAGACTTTGCTATTGCATATAGCAAAAATGGGATGCCATTACTTAAGAAACCTAGATTAAAAAATAAAAAGCCTGGTTCTAGAGCTTCAGAAGGTTGCAGATTCAAGACCCATTTCTACCTAAGGTTTCGAAGTGCATTTAAATCTTGAAGTGAAATTTAAATCTGTTATCATGACTCATATGTTCTCAAGTTGGTTGGTAAAGACATAAGCCAAATCAGATATTGTCTCATCATCTCACCAAAGTCCAAAATGACAAAGTTTATCTCAAAATGGGACATTAATCAATATAAACTATCAATAAATTAGAAAGTAATTAAAAATATCTTCCTATATTAATAAACTTGGAGATAAAAATATCAGCTATCTTTAAGAGACATAAAAACAACATTTCTAACCATACTTTGAAAGCTACTATTAGAAATAACAACTCAGTTTCTAGGAAAGAAAGGGAAAATACTGCATTATGTTTCAAAAAAATACATCTGAATTAGTTTGTCAATTAAATTTAATGAAAAAGTTGGTAAGAATACAAGTGAATACCTCATACTTTTGATTTGGAGCATAACACACTGCTTGGTTGGCAGGAAGAGACCATGGGGTAGTTGTCCAAATTAAAACACTAAGGTTTGAACCTGGTGCTGAAAATAAGAAAACACACTTAAATATTCAAGCATTTTAACCGACATATCCGGCTAGCTCACAGGAAGTGAAATCGATGGTTAAAATAAAGTTGGGTGAAAGTTAAATTAAATGAAATTTATTCTTCTCACATTTTCCACACGAAAGAAGTCTGCACATTTCTGATTGTTCAGAGAATTTAAAGGGGCATCAAGGTAGAAATTGAATAAAATCCTAGACATATCATTTGGGGAAATCATGCAAAACCATGTTAGAAACTATTATATGAAATCTTTTGGATAAATGATGAATAATCCTATTCTAAAGGAAACAAGTTTATAGGAATGGTATGGAAAAAAAAGATTTCAGTCAATACATCAGCTTGCTTTCCCATTTTATTTTATGACTAAGAGAAAGTTAAAAAGCATATGTGTTGAGATCGACAAAGCAGTTTTCTTAATAAAAACTTAAATAAAATTTTATTACTTGTAAAAGGTTTAAATGAAATTTTTCAGTGATTCCCAAAACATGGGGCTAAACATTAATTTTTCTAGAAAGAAAACGACATTTGGACACTGTTATTTCACTGCAAAGAGATCAAGATATTTTAAGTAAAAATATTTGTCATATTTTTAGAGTTAGTTTTTCATGAATAATCTAGATACAATGATAAAATTGCATGCAATTTTAAAATTAAGCGTATAAAAAAATCCTGCATTAAAGTAAACGAACATCTTACATAAATGAGCCTTTATAACATCAGGACACTTCTTCACAGACAATTTAACAAACAGAGATGGACTGAAAAACAATTTGTAACACTTAATTTACAAATTTAGAGAAAATAAAAGCACTCATCTGACTTTGAAATATAAATAATACAAATTATGAAATAATTAATAAATTTGATAAGTGAATAACAAACTGAACTGCACTTATAATGAATAAAAAATGCTAACCTGATATGACTAGAGTTATATTCCAACTCAGCTTCGGCCAGCGATGTTCTGAAAGTTTAAAAATAATATATCATTAGAAACACAAAATGAAACTGAATCAAGCAATCTTTATAAGTTAAAAAAATTCAATAAATATATTTTATAGATTGCAATTACAAACTTCTATATACATTGTATTAAAATTTTAACAAACAACTTTTGAGGTTTAAAAAATAAACTTAGAAAAAAAAGAGAGATTCTTGCTTTATAAATGGAATGCATAGGAAGCAGTTATGCTTCTGCCTGTAAAGGGGACATAAAATAAGAAAAAAATAATTTCATAAAATATCAGAACAGATAATGGAATAGGCTCAAATTGCATTTGTTCCATCAATCTGCAATCCAGTACAAACTAAAAAATAAGACAGAAACATACACAGGATAATGCATAAATAAAGAATCTGTTTACTACACAGACCTGTTGTCAGGAGACCAAAAGACTGGTTTATGATCCTGAAAGATTATTCCCTGAAAGAAAGAAATTCAAAGTTTAATTATCTGCATAAATTGAGTTCAGTATTGATGCGTCCAGGTTAAGATTAATGTCATATTTATACAAGAGCAGTTAAGTATTTAAGTATCTTGGACAAAATAAGAACAGCAAAATTTCTACAAGGTGGGCAGCTATCAAAATTTTTTAGTACAGAAGTTGTGACAGCCTTTTGAGGCCTGTAACACATCAAGACTGAACTCAATTTCCAGCTAAGTGTTGATGGGTAACATGCTGTGAAAGGCTGCTACTTGGAAATTATTAACATTTTTTTATGTTACTGAGAAAGCTTTTTGAGATGTACTTTATGAATATATAAGAATATTTATCATCAAGTTCTTTAATCAAAAGTTATGAGGTAAGGAATCCCTGACAATAATTTATTGACACCTTGTATAATAAATAAATGTCATGCTACTCTCCTCTACCAAATAGAAGTCTCAAAGCCATGCTAAAAAATAATAAAAAAAAACTTTTATAATATTTTAACTTTACTATGAAAGAAAATATTATACATTAAGAAAATATATATTAAATAAAAAATAATTGACTGTATAGATAACACCACTATAGGTGACAAATGAAAAGAAAACAAAATCGCAAAGAATTATGACAAACTTAAGAAAATATTTACCTTTTCATAGAGATCCTGAAATATATGCAACTGCTGAATAACGTAATGAGGTTTGCAGGTAATGTAACTATTGGACCAGTCAGCTAAAATACCCCATTTCATAAAAGATGCCTTTTGTTTTTCAATAATTTTTTGTGAAAATGAAAAAGCTGAAAAAATAATAAAGATTACAAATATAAAAAATTTGAAGGTCTACAAATTCAAGGAATCAATTCATAAGGAAATTGGGATAAGATTTAAATGCTTCAGAAACATTAATAAAAGGTAGTGTTATAATTATTGAGAGAATAATGAAACTGTTCTGACTTGTATTTCTATTTTATGTATATTCAGTTGTGAATCTAAGATTCGGGTCTGGGGGAGGGGGCTGAGGTCATAAAAACTTTGTATCGTCGTGATGAATGTCAAACCTCAAGGCTAAAGTAAACCAAAACTCTTTAACTTTACAGATTTGACTCATCTGACAATAAGAACCATAAAAAGCAATACAATACTTTCGATAATTTAATAAAAATTATAATGAAATAACTAGTCAAAAAATGTCTTTGACAGCATCAAAGCTACAAATACAAAGTAGGAAAATTTTCGAGCCTGTCAAGCCAGAAAGTAATGTTGAAACGTTTTTATTATTTTTTAAAAGAAGGGGAATTAAGAAAAAACAGTTGTAATGATGTTAAATAAAATCAAGAATTCTGGCTTGGCTCAGGGGGGCTGTAGCCTGATAGCCCCCCCTGGATTCGCCACTCTGTATATTAAAGAATAAATTTACAGACACCAGTATTTCAACAAAACCACACAAGAAGATCATTCCTTTTCATCATTATGAAACAACATTTACTTAAGAGCTGTGGCAAATATTTACAAAAATTGGTTGATAAAATTTAAAATTAGTATGGTAAATAATGCCACATATTATCATAAAACATAGTTCAAAGAAGGTACAGCTTTGAAATATGGCATCACTGGTGATAATTTTGTTTTGGTGACTTTTTTCAACAGCTTCAATATAGGACCCCATTGGTGATATTTTGTTTTGGCGACTTAACGATATGACATTCGGTTAGGCGACAAAGAGTCACCAATACAAGATTATCGCCAGTGATGCCGCATATCAAAGCTGTTCCCAATAAAATGCTCTTGACTACGAATCTACAATTCCCTTTGTTTTTATATATCTTTATCATTATTATTATTTTTTTTAGAACTAGTATTGATATTATAGTTGACAAACACATTTTTTTTATTTGTACAACTTCACAAAGGCACTGATCACTCTATAACTTAATTCATGACAACTAGTAATTTCTGAATAATTATGGAGAATAATTAGAAACCATTCATACTTTCAAAAAAGTTCATCAAATACATTTTGCAGCTCTTGTAAAAGTATAAAAAGTAATATTTAAACTGTGAAGTAAAAAAGGTTTTGAATTGAATGTAAAACTTCATAAATTGAAATCTATGAATAAGAAATGCTGTTACTGTCCCTAATTAGTTTGATGCCAATTTATTTGCTTCTCAAAATATAATTATTTTATCCATTTACTTGATTTCTTACACTGGACGGTGACGTTATATTTTCCAGTGACAAAATTTTTTATTGAATCTGTGTCATCTAAGTTTTTATTGTTATCACAAGAAAAATTTTACTCCATGAATCACAATGACAACAAGCAATTTAACATGGATTAGATTTGACAATTAACTGCTCTACATAGTTTCTGTTGAATACAAATAATTGCTTTAAAGACATAAAGAAAGAATATTATATTAACTTTTTGGCAATTTTCAACTCACTATTAAAAACTATATATGAAATAGAAAACAAGTTAACCTTATTCACGAAAGATTCATTGTATTATATAATGTAAAATGTATAAATCCCATATATAGTTTAAAGAGGCTTTTACCTTTTTGACGAATATCAATTTCTGAAATACTCGCTTCAGATTTGTAATTTTCCTTTAAAACTTTGAGTTCAATAGGCAGTCCATGGCAATCCCAGCCAGGGGTAAAAATAATTCTTTTGTTTTTCACAAGTTCAGACCTAACCGTTATGTCTTTCAAAATCTAAATTGAAAAACATTTAAAGTAAAAAATTAGTTAAAGGCAACATATCAATTAATGTGTAAATTTCACATTAAAATCTAACAAATTTCCTTAGACTTAATTTAACTTTTAAAACTATTAATGCACTATTGAATATACCAAGCAGAACAATGTGAAAGCTGAGTAACAATGAGATTTATCAAAGAACTCTTCATAAAACAGTTTGGTAAATTTTCTATTACTTCTTTATTTATCATTATTCTTATATCAGATTTTACAAATTATACCACAGTTTACTATCATATTCAGGGATTTTTCAATCATTTATTAGTATGGAAACCAGTCAGAATTGGCATAGCATGGAACAGCAGGTTGGATTTCCATCATTCGATACTCCATTTGGAATATGAGTTTAGTGAATGTGGGTGGCAGGGAGAGGCTTGTAGTATACGCTTTCACCAAGGGAGACGTGGGGGAGCGGTTTAGGAGCAGCCATCAGTGTCCCTACAAAATGGATGGGCTAAAAAATGGAATGGTGTGATGTAGACTCATCATGAATGATAGGCCTTAAAATTACAGAGCAATTTAATCCTCCAAGTGCTTGAGCTGTATTTTTCCGTTTTTCATGCTCAGTTCAAAAGCACATAATTCATGCTTATGTGTATAATTATTTAAACTACCATGGATAAAATATTCTTAGGAGTTCAGAGACTTGATTAAATGCAATAAAGATACAATTATTCATTTTAAAAGCTATTTTCTAAGATTTTTAAATCAATTAAATTGAAATAGCTAATTACTCAGAGGGTTAAAAAACATTATTGAATAATATGCTAACTTATGTTGTTAAAAACCTGTAATATTACTTCCCAGTTATGTTAGTCTTATGATTGGAAAGACACATTTGCAGAGGTTTTATTGGATACCAGGGGAAGGCTTAGTCAATACCCCTTGACCTTGACGATAAAATGAAGGTCCTTGAAATTACTAGAATTATCGTCCCATCTCTATTAGAAATGAAAATATAGAAGTTGTTCTAGATGATTCTATGAGATGTCACACCCTGTCAGGTATAAATATCTGGAAGTGATGAGACAAAAGTGTGTGTTTGAAGGTCTCTGGAATCTCTTTGGAGCTTTGTTCGCAGTGTGAATTGGTCAGCTGTTAGACACTAAATGCAATTGTTAGTGCTGCTGCTATTATTATTAGTGATTTGCTATCTGTTTGCATTTCTAATTTGTTAAAAGGGCTTTTTTCCTTGTTTTTGGTGCTTCGTGTTTTCTGGAATATTTGTGAATAAAACATCATTCTCCATTATCCTCCTTGTTGGACTGCTTTCACAGTACATCAGCAGACAATTTTCATAACAATAACATAAGTAATTAGACCAAATGATTTAATATCATGGGAACTGATTTCATAAGAACCTATTTTTAATTTCTGTCATGATAGAATACCTACTGAAGTCAATCAAATTTCATAATTACCTTTTGCTTCATTTGTGAAATCTTTCTTATCATATTAGCACTTTTATTCACTTCCATTCTGCTAAATTCATAGATATTACGAGTTCAACATATTGTTCCAAAATGGATTAAGTACTAAGCACCTTCAGTAAGCATCAGATATTATCATTGCAGTTAGTTGAAATATTTGGTACATGTTAAAAAATAATACAGAAACTTCTATTGAAATCTCCTCATTCTATTAGCCTATAGAGATTTTGTTTCAATAACAGATTTTCTTTTTGATCAAGAAATCAATGTCCCATTTCAAAAGAATAAAAGTTTTTTAAAAGGCTGTTTTTCTTTCCTTAAATACGTTTTAAGAATGATAGTAAACTCCTTTACCTAATACAAAACAACTCTAAACCCTGTTCATACAGCTTATAAGTTTCAAATTAGAATGATATAGACAGGTCTTTTCAGTGTAATAATAAAGTTTCCAATGACAATATCTTAAAACTTAGAATTTCTGGCTATTGCTTTTTTGAACTGGGCCTTCTGTATTTAAGTAAGCCCTACTTTAATCCTAGGTATGCAAGCACATTTCTTCTTTTCTTAGTTTAGCACTGTAAAACACACAAGTGGATAATAAATCTTTCAGATTTCTCAAAATGAGCATGAGTGCAGCAGATTTCAAAGACTGATTAATTAGCTAAAACTTACTTTATTAACAGCATGACCAATATGCACATCTCCATTTGCATAAGGAGGACCATCATGCAAAATGAATTCTTTCTGTTCATGTTTTGCTTTCTGTTTTTCATATAATTCTTCAAATTTAGCATCCTATATAAAAAAAAAGATTGAAAGAAAAGTCTTGTAAATGGAGACGATATTTTCATTTACAAAAACATTTTCTTATTAAAAATTGAAAAAAAAAAAAAGAGAACAGCTTTAATAGTATGGAATTTAGAAACAATACAGGGTGATAACAAAAGAAGATCAAAACATAGAAAGACCATATTTACCAAACCAAAAAAAAAAAAAAAAGTCACAATCTTGGTTCATTAATCACTTTAAAAACAACACTGTAAAGCTATTTACGTCATAAATTCATAAGTGTCAAGTAACCACCACAAGAGACACAAATGCTATATATTTGAGATCCAAATTCATTGCACACACTTTGAATCCTGCAAAGGTTTTAATTTTTTTATACATTGGATGGCTTTAAATTTTTGGATAATCAGTGTCAACCAACAGTGCAGGAAAATGCTCATTTTTTACTTTCTCATATATGAAGTATACAAAGAGAAAGTATTGTAATCGTGAAAAAATTCGAACTCGAGATTTTGACGAATCAGACCACCCTGAGTCCAAAAAACACAATTTTGGAATTATGTCTGTCTGTGAACACAATAACTCGAAAACTATTAGAGCTACGGGGATGAAATTTGGTATGTGATCTTTACACATAATTTGTAGGTTTCTATCTATGGGAAGTCTGTATATGTCAATGTGAATGCGATAACTCACAAACTTAAATAGCTAAGTGGATAAAATTTGGTACACATTTTTATCATCAGGAATGTAGGTTTGTATCAAATTTTGGACCAAATCCGTCAAAGAGTTGACTGTCTGTCTGTCAGTATAATTGTATACTTTTGAACACAATAATTTATTTAAAAAGTTACTTTGATAAATAAAATTTGGTATGTGGCCTTCTTATCTTAATGGTAGATTTGTGTCCAATTTTTGTGTCAATAGGTTAAAACAAAAGGTGCTCAAATTGCAAATTTCGTTTTCTTTATCTTACACCCAGCCCTTTTGGTAATCATGCCAGCTTCTAATTCCACTTCTGTATAAGATGACCTTTGGAAATCGCGGTATGACATTTCGCTTATTTTTTCTCTCCACTGTGTTAGGGGTTCCTGTTCATTTCACAGCCTATTAGCTTATTTTTTTCTCTACATGCATTAGGAGTATATGAGAAAGTTTAGGGGAGATCACTCTTGCTGGTTTTATAAGCCCCCCCCCAAAAAAAAATGGTTTATGTGGAGTTTACGGTACACACTTACTTCATTCCTCTTCGGATCGCCATCTCTTTGCCACAAAGAATGGCGATGAGAGAACATGTTTTGGATGAGTCTAGATATTTTTAATGAGTGACAAGCACGCATGCGCACAAATTGATCTTTTCATCAGTGTTTTGCTTATCATGTTTCGATTGGACTTGTTTGTTCAACTCTATGATGTGATTGGTTGATTAATTTGAATATCGGTTCAGTACCGTGTATGTTATTCTATGTGTTTCATTTCTCAACGAATAAGCGAAGCTATGAGTATTCCACTACGCTGAAAGTGAATATGCTGACATTTTTATAAGTTAAAAAATTTGCCCGGTACACGCTTCAAATGCCACAGGCATTTCGTGCAAAAATTCTAGTTTTTGGAATTTTTTAAAAAGCCTAGATTCCTAACATTCAATGAAAAAGCGAAGCTACTAGTTTCCTGCTGTGCTGAAAGTAAAGCCGCTTATGTTTTTTTAAGTTAAGAAAATTTGCCCAAGACATGCTTAAAATGCCGCAGGCATTGCGTGCTCAATCTCTCGTTTTCAGGTGATGCATGCACAAGAGAGCAATAAAAATTGCACTGAGCATCCAAAACAGTATTTGGCAACAGTAAATGAAATTGCACCAAGAAAAATTAGCAAGAAACAGGTGTGTACCATAAACTCCATATGTCCCAAAAAAATTGTAGGAGTTAGATCATCTTAGCTGAAATTGGCAACAAGATCTCATATGATGAAGGAACATCTTTAATCAATCAAATGAAACTTCAGTACATTCACCTCACAATTATTTGTGAAGTGTTCAATGATACAATGAAAAAATGATATCTAATTCATATTCTGGTGTCACAGTTTGAAGGATTGTAGTTATTCTCATTTTGAGCTAGCCAGCAGATATGAAGAAGAAGACATCTGACCCCTTTGGTATCCTGATAGAAAAAAAAAGCGTGCAGGGAGTTATATTATATCAGCATTATGAGAAAACAAACTCTGGTAGAGTGTCTAAAGATGCTGAAGAGGCATCTTTCATGCTACAAAATAGAACTTTTGAATACCCCTCTCCCAGTTATTTGTAAAATGGTACTTTTGGCTGAAATCTAGCAAGTTGCCAAAGCTAAATGCAGGTAATACTTGCATTAGCTTTGGTGACTTGGCGCCATTTTAAGAGTGTGTACCAACTTCTAGATTTCAACCGGTAGTTTAAGTTGTTTACGTATGGCTTTTAAAAGCTGGAGTATTCTTTTATAATCACGCTATATATATTTGTAGGCAAAAATTAGAAATCAATACAAAAGTTTTATTGATATTATTACTCCTACTTTTTGAAAACTAAGAATTAAGATACAATTTTAAAGGAGAGAAGAAAATTAAAAAAATCGAACGTACAACTTCTATTGAACGGTCTCTTTCTCGGCGGTTCTTAGTATTCACTTTATGAGGAAATTTTGTTTGTGGTAGAAGAAGAGAGTCTTTATAAGATGTAGAAGATTGTTGCCGGCATAGTAGTTTAATTCTTGTAAAATTTAGAAGGCGTTCTCTGAGCAACACTTTTTTAACGGAGTATATCATCATCGCAGAACGGAAGATACTAAAATTCAAAACTAGAGCTCAATTTCAAAGAACCACATTTGTTTATTTACATTTCAGTATTAAGCTACGGTCATAGTTATTTTTTTATAAGGCAATTAAGCTCGATGATATTTTACTCTATATTGTAACATAGTTTATTCGGTTTATTCAAATATCTAATTGATAATATCAACTAGATATAGGTATTCGAGATGCATTTAGCCTGATTACAATGAATCGGAAATTTGAAAAGTTCCCATAAAGGAATTTGTAAGAAATGCAACGAACATAAATGTCAACGTATTGTTTTGATTCTTAATTCACTGTCATTTTAACTGTGAATAGACCACCTGTTTTTGAATTTCTGTTTGCAAAATTGCGTCAGAGTAGTACTTACGATCCTTCATTTGTTTTTGTTTCTTCTTTGTGCTAATTTAATGCAGAAGAGCAGGATGGCGTTACACATTATTGCAGCAGCATGTGAAAACATGGGTATTGGGAACAAAGGGCAGCTACCATGGCGTTTAAAGTAATTAACATTAATTCTCAGTATTTAAAAATTAATAACGTTTGCTTGGATTATTTTGATAGCAATGGCGCGCTATAAAAAATCTGAAATCTTATCAATTTTTAGCATTATCTATGTACTAGGATTACTTGAAGGTTGAACTCAATTACTTAAAAGATGAATTTAAATGAAACTTAAATATGCAATTAATTATGTTAGAATATAGAGAGCAAGTATAGCAAATGTTTAAATGATGTGTAAAATGGGATTAAGAAGTTCAGTTGAAAGTGTTCTTTAAAACTGGACTCTTCTAATATATTATATTTCTTAAAAGGTTTTGTTAATTAAAGAATATTTTTGCTGTTTAGAATTGTTCTATGAACTCTCTAAAGCTTACCTGTATAACTATTTGGTAGAAGTGACACCATGTGAAAAACTTTCTTTTTTACTGAGGGTCACATCATTGATGAATGATGCAATAAGTATTTCAAAATATTGTTGTGCTATAGGAGGATCTCAATGAAATTATGAGACTTAATTTGCAATATTTAGTGTTATTATTCAATATCAAGTGCTAATATTTAAAAGTTCTGTTCAAGTATGTCAATTACTTAAATGGATTTGGATCATATGCAACCCTATTTAACTGGGCTATATAATTGCATAGTTAACTCTTTCTGCCGACTTTAATTGCTTTTGATTATAAAGACTAGAGTTACAGCATTCCATAAAAACTGACATCTGCAAAGTTGAAAATAAATTTCTTAAAATTCAGCATCCTTTGACCCTTATTATTATTTCAGTTTGTTTAAAACATCCGTCTATTATTTGTAATGTATGAGGACTTATCTCAATGGATGTAAACAACTTAGTTTGTTGTTTTCTCATAAAGAAAGGGAAAAATTTGGTGTGTGATAGTATGTGATGTTTTTCATTCTCGGAATTGATGTAACAAGCACAATCATCCAATACACAATAGTGTTTATATTTTGCTTAAACTTTATGATGATTTTGGTAAAAATACATCATTATTTAGCTTTTCACTAGAGTAATACAAAAGAGAAAGATGACTGCCGTAAATGATGTTTCTCAAGTTTTCACTTAATCATCCCGATTTATTAAAAACGTGAAATGAGGAAAATTCAAAGGGAAGATTTTAATCCTACATCAAAGTGTACAGTGTTCTTTTAGACATAAAGATTTTTCCAATGTGCTAATGTACATATAAAAAACAAAAGTAATAATTGAAGTAAAATTGACTTTATTATAAATTCAATATACTATCAATTTAGAAAACATCAGTATATTTCAGCTAGATTTTCCAATTATGCTAAAGTTAATGAATACAACGGATACTGATGTAAGCAAAATAATATTTAATAAATTACCAAAAGTTTTAAAAATTAATAATAATAAACAACTCAAAATCTTGTTGAAGTTGTAACATTAAGATTAGAATTGGGCTACCAAAGAAAATATAAAGTAAAAAGTTAGCATTTATTTTAATTTCTAAAAGAAAATTCTTCATCTTATGAGTAGCAACAGCAAAATGCATTGTGAATTTCAAATTTGAATTTTGATGGTGCAATTTACATATATCAGATTAACAATGTTAAAATGAGTCTATTGTTATTTGGAATTCTTGCCTTATCCTTTAAAGATCTACTTGCTTTTTATGAATGGTATCGTCCACATTTCAGGCATAACATAAACTTTGCTTCATTCATGCAGATCAATCAATGTTGTTTGTAGAGATAATGACAGTTGGTTTTTACTTTTCAATGGATGTCTTTGGAATAATGTCTGGCATATTAATACTAGGTGAAGATATAATGTGAAGTGCAGTTAACTATTTTTCAAAGATAAATTTAAGTATATGGTTGCAGTGGCATAGGGAGGGTAAATTGCCATATTGATAATATTTTTTTCTTCTTTGCCTGTCATAATATTGGGGAATTTATACTCTCTGAATACAACATGAGTTTTGTCTTGAAAGTTGTGAATAAGATTTGTGCCTAGTGCATGGATATCCCATGGTCTTCCTCTTCTCCCTGTTTGTTGCATCACTGTTTAGCTGTCATAGATAGATTTTGTCTTTAATCTTAATGCTGCAGACTAGGGTTGGGTGATACTGTATCAACTTGATACTTTGTCTCAGGTACGCAAAAGTATCGGATACACCTAAATGATACAGACCAAAAGTATCAGGCACTCGGTATCAGTTCTCGGACTCGAATGATAATGATAAGTAATCGCCTCCATCGCATTCCTTTTTGGTCAGCTGATACAAAGTTTCATATGATACATTTTGTATCGTCTTGATATATCAGATTGATACAGTTCTGGGTTGGGGATATCATTCGCATTTTCATTAAAGGAATGATGGTGAAGTGCATGTAGCCTTGGTTTTGAAGTCATGATGGGGGGAAGAGAGAAATAAATAGTTAAGTGTATTGGAAGGTGGGATTCCCGAGCTGAGAGTGGTATGTGTGGGATTGACATGTAATGCATTGATTTTGTGGAAAACATATGATAGGATTTCAGCATCATATACGCATGTAAGAACATCTCGATCGAGAATGATCCCCGAAGTAGGTAGGTACTTCCTTATTAAAGAACGATTAAAATAGTGGTGAGAAGAGAGGTACAATTTTCTGTATTAAAAAAAAAAAAAAAAACTAGTCGGGAAACATTTTTGCATGATTGTGACATCCGTTCCACGAGAACTCATTTTTTTTAGTGGTATTCATCTTAAATGACGAAAAAAAAAAACAAGATTATCTTCTAACAAAGTAAAAAAATTAGTTTTTTAAAACTATAATTAAATTATTTTTATCTCTCTTTAACTCTTTTGTTGCTATACCTTGTGTGTTCTCAATGTTATACTTTTGTTAATATACCTACTTCCCTCTTTTCTTAATTCAAGAGAAATTTCACATTTTTTGTTTTAAGGTGCTCATATTAAACTCTGTATATTAATAGACGTTTAGCTTTTAAAACTATTATCTCCATCTCTTCCAAAATTGCTCGTTACTTTTACCTTTAGTTGCTAATTTTAATTTCGTACATTATTTCTTAAAGCATTTTTAAAAAGTAAAGAATTCTAAAACTAACAAGACTAATAGCAACAATTTCATGTTGTTTTTAAGTATTTCATCGTATATTTATATTTTAAACTATAAATATTTTCTGTTTAATTATATTTTTTTAAATCGCTATATTCTGAAAATTCTATTCATGTTCAGCATTTAATTTTTATGTTCGATTTATTTTACTAATAATAATTCTGTTGTTTGATTTATTTATTTTAAATAAAGCAATGCTTAAAGCAAAATATGTTTATTTAATCAAAGAAAATCCTATCAATTTTATATACTTAATAAGCATTGCAAGAAAAGGTAAAAAAATGCATTAGAAATAATTTTATTCCAGGTATTGATAAGAAATAATATATATACAGTAGAAGCTTAACTAACCGGCATGCTCGGGAAACGCTGATTTCTGGATACCTAAAAAGTCCGGATAGTTGAGTATGACGGGAAAAATGGGGGTGGCGGGTAGATTGTGACCCCTTTTTTTTTTTAGATTTTTCGGCCAAATAATTTTCTTTTGTCATTTTGAAATGTACCTTAAATATAATTTTTAAGAACACTTCTGTATCTTCCATAACATTCTATTTATAAAACATATTATGAAGTTTTTTATTGATAAAAAAAAAATAACCTGTAGCTGAATTTTTATTTTAAATATATAGATTGTAAAAATATAAACATATAAAAATTGCTGATGAAACTGAAAAATATTCTACTCAGCAAGCATAATAAAACTCTTTTAAGTGATCATAAACAAATCCTAGATTGAATATCAAAACTAATTATCTTAAAAAATTGCAAGGGTTATTGCGCAATATGCACGCCTCCAATTCTCCCGCATGTGATATTACGTAATCGGAATCAACACTGCCGGTATTCAGAGAGGAAATAAATAAAGGAAAAGA
>BGPR01032651.1:0-17392 GCA_013235015.1 Araneus ventricosus | reverse complement strand
CATCAATAGAATTTATACCTATTTCGTTGTTCATGCCAAATTTTCTCAATAAGAAAGCACTTTTATAAGCTTTATGGCTTGTTATGCTTTTAACAAAATAAAATGAATTATCTTTAAGCTTTACGTGATAAATGAATCCTTCTTTCTGGTGAGTACAATCCTTATTCATATCTGATGCATACAATCCTTTAAAAGATATTTCTGAAAAATTCCTGCATTCCAAATTCTTCTCAGAATCTTCCAGCATTTACGTAATTTTACTGCGTTTTAAAATAATAAACAGAAAATACATCTGCTGACAATGACATTTCTTTCACTTTATTAGACAATTTTATTAGTTTTGAAGTTGTCCGTAAAACACGGAGCTTCTCCGGACAGCTTCAATATAGCTTCTCTAAAAAAGGGGGTGAAAAACTAAAGTCTCTTTAAAGTCGAATCTGTTGAACTAGGCCAAAAAGTGATTAATATCATATGGATTAACATATATGTAGGAACTAACTTTAGCATTTTGTTCATTTAAATTTGTAAGAGATGGCACCACTAATAAAATCGTCTGTTTTATGGCGAAGTGACGTCACGTCACGCGGCGGGAATTAAATCAGTTCGATGTTGGATTTTCACCGAAGCGGTCGTTATAATTTAGGCTCTCCGTTTTCTGAGCGAAAGTAAATTATGAATTAGCCTGGTGCTATCTCTCAGGTGAACTTGCTCTTATGTTTATTGTTTTAACCCCTTTGTAAATAGTTAAATGTTTTAATTGTGTTTAAATAATAAATTAGTTGATTTTAACTCTCTCTTTTCATTTTGCATCAAATTAGAACCTTTATCCCCTAGACACCTTTCCTACATATATGATATATGAAATAATTCATCGAAGACCATCTCATTGTTAAAACATATACTTTCTAATCTACTCTATAGAAACACCATTCTCAATCTCTCAGATCGCATATATGCACTTTGTTAAAAAGAAAAACAAGCTTCAATCTCAACGAACTAACAATTTTCAACATCAGGTTTAAAAAACGGAATTCCATAAAATTTCCCCCAAAAATGCACGAGCTCTTTTTATTATTATCTCATTGTCATAATTTTCTCAGCTGTTCATTTTGTTTTCTTCACTCTACTTGAAACTAGAGGCGTATATTATATTTGCTCACAAATACGCATTTAGACATCTCACACCTGCCCTTTACTGTCAAACTCCTGACTCTGCATGCGAATAACGGTTTGTATATTTCTCCTTTGAATTACTTGGCTTTAATTGAGTATTTGTTTGTGTTTCCAGGCGGCATTAATGACATATGTGGAACGTTAATTCGTAGTCATTTTAATTAATAATTATTTCTTATCTGCCTTGTTTCCAGCATCATTTCTTCTATTTAAATATTTAATATTTTCATATTTGATTTATTTCATTTTATCATTTTGCTTTTTCCTTTGAAGCAGCTCGTGTGAGGAGCCGAAGGAAGTTTATTTTCCTCTTTATTTTTATCTTTATTTACATTAATACTACTGCAAATTCATCAACCAAAATTAAATTTAATTCAAAATAAAAGCCCACCATTCTACTCTTTTGCTCACCATGAAACGCCTTATTTCCTTACAGTGCAAGAAAAGCGTTTAATTTGATTCACTTCCAACGATTGCAGCTCGAGTGTATGATGCAGACTCTTATCAAGGAGGAAACAAAGTTATTATCGCCGGCTTTCATTGAAGCGACAGCGCCTCTTCCTCTCATCTTTTGACGGACGTACTCTCTTCACTTTACCGAATGACGATGTGCTCGAGTGACAATTATCGTTTGCGAGGAAGCGAATTGCTTTCGATTCTTTCATCCCTAATTGCTGCAATCACAACAAAATGAAGAAGATCAAATTGATTTCCCCGTGATGAGCGGTTCAAGGGCATTAAAATAATTTTGAGAAATAGTTATCATGTGATGACGTAACGTTAGAATATGTATGTAGTAAAAATTATTTTTTAGCCTCTTACCAATTATCCGATGAACAAGAATATCTGGCAAGTTGAAATTTATATCTAAATGTTCCAAGATTCCTCAGTGAAGCTGAGAACGAAAAGAATAATTCCTAATTCAGTTATGTTAACGTTCCGCTTTAAAACAACTCGAAGGCTGTTTTGGAATGGACTTTGTAATTTTTAACCTTGATTAGAAGATGAGGACGACAATTGATCCGACACCCCTTCTTCTAACTTCAGCACCACACCAGAAAGAAGATGCTGACTCTAGACGTCATAGACGTGCACCAAACCCACATAGATGACAGATTTCTTATGGTATTTGGATTCGAACCTTCGGTCTGGAATCCAAGCGATTACCAGAAGGTACTCGCCCCGAAAGGAAAATATACGGTAAATCTCCATATTTTTAACGGATAGCTTAACGTACTCCCACTATTCCTAAGGATTATTCATTGTTCAACCACACCAGTAAGGAAATAATTTTCGAGCTTACATTATCCCCATTAAAACTGCGCTTTCGTAATTGCCTCAAATAGCCTTAAGCGATCAGTTAAGTAATTCAGATAAAGCCGAAATTATACAAATATATAAGAATATATTTTTACACACCACAGCTACAAAAAATCTACTAATATAGACGACTTACTAATTATAGGCACTTCAAAGAGTGAATGTTTTGTAAAGGGTGAAATCACCTTCGAACGTAAAATCTGCAAATCACGTCTATCTACAGTCAATTGTTTTTTGAAATCAATTACCAATAGCTTCATGCTCTTTTAGCTATATTCATAGGCATCCGAGGAGTGAGGCTTACAAACGCTTCGGCATCAGTTATTCATCGCTAAGAGCTGAAAACCACTATTCTGAATCCTTATATCGCTACGCCAATCCGTAAATTTTTCCTTCTATTATGCTTTTCTTTTAATTTTCTGCAAATTTTTCCTTCTATTATGCTTTTCTTTTAATTTTTGACGTAAACTTACGTCTCTCCATAGTGGTCTAATAGTGTGTCCGGAAAGGAAAATATTATGACGCTTTTCGTGGTATTTTTAAACGCTCATAGCTCCGCTACCAAATAACATAGAGAGTTGGTTTTAGTTTCATTTAACAGTGAACGGTTGACACTGAAGATTGCAAAAAGAATTTTAGAATTTGGATTTACGGTTTAATGACAGTCGAGTTGCAAATTTGGTGAAAATCACGAAGAATTTTACATAGATAGAGACACACTAGACTAATAGTCACTATAGACTATAGAGCTAATAGTCACATGGAGCTACTTTAATCACAGAAAGTCGCAGTTGAGTAAGTTAAGTAAGTCTACGCCCCTCAATCCCAGCGGCCATTTGAGGCCGCGGTGGCCTAGTGGTAAGGTCTCGGCTTTGGGGCCGGAGGGTTCCAGGTTCGAAACCCGATTCCACTGAAGATCCGCCGTGTATGGGGCCTGTTGCACGCTAAATCATACGTAGTAGTCAAACGTCCTCCCGTTGGTGTGGCGAGGAAGTTTGGAGAGGGGGGTGTCAGCTCAGGTGTCGTCCTCGTCATCTGACCGAGGTTCAAAATTACGAGGTCAGTCCCAAAATATCCCTCGTGTTGCTTCAAAACGGGACGTTAATATAACTAAACTAAACCCAGCGGCCATTTCGCATAGAGAGCCTCCCGCCGAATTTTTTGTTCACATATTTTAAACTTATACTGTAGTAAGTGTTTAAAAAATGTATTTAACGTATTGAGCGAATTTTTTTCTTTAGTAATTGTAAATGACTGTCTAAAATTGGCACAACTAATGCTAGTAATTATCTCTAATTTCATGATGGTTTCTATAAAGTGCATTCTTTGTGATGAGAACGATTTGTAATATATTTTGTGGATGTTTTAGTGAGATCGCCAAGTATAATATGAGGCATATAAAAGCCGGGCAAAAATGTGGGAATAAAAAGGTATCATACTATGCAGGGAATGAGGTGGAGGCATTATGTTCATGAATTGGGGAAATAGTGATTAATCAGATCAGTTGCATTGACCATCATAAGAGGAACATATGATTTTATTTCATGCTAATAATTTTTCTGACAGTTTGGATACTAAATATTGGGCTTATTTGTGGAGGTCCGAGTCGCGAATCCATCGAACTATCATCGTATATCCAGAATGTAATAACAGTTTGATAGGTTATCAAGAATCTTTGCGCTGATGAGTTGTAGAAGCTTGGAGAATGTTCAGCCAGGCCCTCATAACTTTCGAGTTCGATTCTATACAGAAAAATGTAAAATTATAAGATACAATAACACAGAAATTCGAACACAAATTATGAAAAATGGGCTAAACATAATTTCTAAGATTACAAGAAAAAGCGGAAAAAATCATTATACTCCAAAAAATATTTCTAATGAATGTCTTTTTAAAATCCATGTATACTTTAAACAGATTGTTTAAAATGAAATATTTATTTTGTTTCATTCAAGAACATTTTACAATAGTGCATCTTTAAGGCAATGCATTCAGTGGCTAACTAGCTCTCGTTCAGATCAAAACATATAGAAATTTTTAAATTAATCCAGTTGAACTTTCATATTTTTTAACTTCATAAAATGAAATTAAAACAGAAAATAATGAAGACGCAGTTTTGTCAGATGGGTCGAGGTGGAGTGGTGCCAGAGTCAGGATCGAAAGTTCGTTTTTTCGAAACGCGATTCTACCTAATATCTGCGTACCCGGGCATGGGGTGCATTACATTTGTCGGAGTCAAATGTCCTTCCGCTAGTGTGATGGAAAAATCTGGATACCGATTTTGAGTCCTGACTGATCCCTTTTGAGAGGGGATACCGATTTTGGTCTTGTACTCGTCATCTGACTAAATTTTTATTTGAGAGGTTCGTTCCAAAATAGCACTTGTGTAACTTCAAATGGGATATTAATCCACTAACCTAACGGGGCTATATAGGAATGTCGAATACATATATAACATCAAAAATTTACAACTTTAAAATATCAATATATAATAAGACTGAACACAAAAATAGGAAAGTAAACAAATAAAATTCAAAATATTGCTATATTCTAAAACACGAACAATGTAACAATTCATATAAAAGGTGTAAGTTTATTTGTGTGTTTTTGTATAAAAGAAAAATTTCATACCGAATTGTCTTTCAGTACTTTAAACTTAGTGACTTTGGGTTTACAGAATCCCATTCAGCCACTAAGGACAGAGGTAATAATCCAATTCTCTCCCTACTTCCATCCAAGAGTACTCACTTCTTCAAAGATGAAGACAGAGTATTCAGGATGAAACCATTGAGAAAAAAGAACTGATTTGGGGAGTCGGCCCTGTCTCACAAATCATAAGACTACTTGTTCTATTTCTTTTTGTGAAAACATTTCGCAATTACATCGAGGAAAAACAAAAACATTTAGAATAGAAACGGCAGATGAACCTGACAAAGGGAAACAAAAAGAGGGAATTTTTTCATGTGTAGAGATAATTTTTATTCGTGACTCAATTTTAATTCTTCAGGGGGATAATAAGTTCTTCTTTTTGAACAATTTCAGTGGGTTTCTTAGTTAAAGCATTTGGTTTGGTTATTTCGTAGTTTACATCAGAAAGTTTTTTTACTACTTCATAGGACTCATAAGGAACTGTTGAAAAAACTGGAGATAATTTTCTGAGATTCGAATAATTAAATTCCTCATACTTTACAATGTCACCAGGTTTAAAAGGAGAGTCAATGAAACGAGCGTTACATTAACTTTTGCTTTTATTATGATAATTAATTGTATTCTGTTTTGCCAATGTCCTGGTTTCTTCAACTGAAGTGTAAAATTGATTTTGAGTTAATGGAGGGGAAGAGGGTAAAGCGCCAAATAACAAATATGCAGGAGGAAATGTTGTGACGGAGTGAGGCGTTAAATTATGCTCATTAATAACTTGTTCCAGAAGTTTAGTCCAAGGAATTTTCATAGGAGAAGAATTTACTTTAGATTTTAATTCGGTTACAATGGACTGATTCACTCGTTTACACTTACCATTTGTCTGGGGATGATGGGAGGAAGTTAATAAATGTTTGTAATTTCTAAGGAACTGTTTGAATTTAGATGAGGTAAAAGCGCCATTTCTGTCACTTAACAACTTAGTTGGTACTTGAATTTGAAAAACTAGTTTTAGACGATTAGCAGAAATTTTTGTTGTTTTACTTTTGGAAGGGAAAGACCAAACATAACGAGTTGCATGATGAATTATTAAGTGTATATATTTTTAAACTGAATTATAGAAGTTAAATCCTCCAACAGTATCTATCGAAAGATATTTAGAGGTCGATGTGTGGGTGGCACGGTTTGTAAAAGACCAAATCTTTTTTGACTTTTCTTTTTGTTTAATTGACAAACATCACAGTGAATGAAAAATATTGAAATATCTTGGTTAATGTGAGGTCAACAAAGAACATAAGTGTGGCCGGCAAAGAAAGTTTTGAATTCGTTTTATACTCAAAACATAGATAGACAATAGATGTACATGGCTTAACCGAAAAATCTTAATCTGAAATGTCCCCCCCCCTTCAGTTAGGTTAGTCGGGATTTAACTGTAATTCAAAATTTATCCTAGGCTAGACACTTATAAGCTCATCCAATACGCTAAAGATTATATTGAATTAAAAGTCTTATTTCTCCTAGATTCAGAACTACCGGAAATTAACTAAACCCAGAAATTTATTCAGCATTGTCCTAGACAATTATTTATAAAGATAGAGCCTACCGGATTAGTTGAGTTTAAAACTGACGTCTATATCCGGTACAATATATCCTAGGCTGATTCTTTTTAAATCTATACGGCCTACGGAAATATATAAGACAAAATTCTTATTTCCAAGATTTAAGTATCTACCAGGAATATTCAAATCAGGAACTTCCTTGAAATATTCCTAGACAAATTTCAAAAAACTTTGCATCCTACCGGATATATAATTTAGATATTCAAATCGATACGTTAACCAATGTTATTTAAAACAAATTCAAATTATAACATAACATTGTTTAACATTTGAGAGGGTGCGCCTGCGCAAAATTTGCGACATATCGTCCATCGTATTACATTTATACATCGTGTTTTTTTTTACAAACATAAATACAATTTTTATTTATGTTATTTGTATTTATTAGCTTAATAGTAAACAAGGATTTTATAAATAAATATTGCACTTAAATTTCTTGTGGCATCATCGCGGCATCTGAAAATATCTCGAATTGTAATTGCATGCAGATCGGATCCGCCCTCTTTGTGATGTCACTTATCGACCAATAGCGAGCAGCCTGTTGGAGTACTTAAAGACTATGGTTACTTCTGTTCACTCTCTTCTTCCTGTATCATCTCACAGCCAGCGTGTTTCATGATGTTATGATTTAATTTAGGATTTTAATTAAGTTTTTATTCTATTAAATTTGTTATATGTTATCTAGTAGTCATTCTTTGACTGTGTCACCAGCTCTGTGTTTCTGACAATGGAGTACTTGTGATATATATGTGGAATCAGGCATGATAGGTTGCTGATGATCTTGCTAAAGAAGATACTACCATGCCTCTGGCCTATGTAGAACCCTTGACCTACCTTGAATTATACTCAAGAAGAAAGATGTTTGTTAACATTTCTTGGAGGCATCCACCAGCTCATTCATGGTATCGTCGTGAAAGACCCGGTGCTACTATACATTTTAAGGGGGATAGGAGAGAACAAACAGCTTTGGCTCCCTTAACTTCCGGTCACTTAAAAACCCTCAGATACTCTCGTGGTGATAAGAAGTTCAATATCTGCACAAAGTGCATCATGATTGAGGCCACTCCTCAACATCTACTTGACTGTGTTGTCTTGGTGTATGATGACATGCTTAAGCGACCTGATTTTGTGTTGGAGGTGATGAAGTCGAACGACCTCATGGATCTGATCTTATTCAGATCAGAAGGATTAGAAAGAAGAAGAAGAAATCCAGTCTATTGCATTAGACTGAAACAACAGTCTTTCTTCATATCAAAAAAATTTATTTGGGTATTTACAAAAAAAAGTTCTTAAGTTGGACATAAATTTTTGAAGAACTTTTCCTGCCTGCTTGAAATATTAATTCAATTCCAATCAGCGACAGACTGCGTGTCGAGAAGCAAAACATCTGAAAATAATTGCTAAATCTATCTTTAGCTCTACTATTTGGAATATAAGTCTGAAGATTGAAATTTCATTACAATGCCTTACAGTGATTATTTAAAGTGATAATAATAAAGACAGTTTTTCAAAAATTCATTCCAATCAAACTTTAAAAGACGTCAAAAGTACTATCTCGCATGGTTATAAACAGAAATACTTATTCTTCTGTTTTAGTAATAGAAATTATTTTAATTTAGTGTCTTTAGTATAATATAAAAATCCGTTATTGTTGCATACAACTAAATATTTTACGTGATCCCGATTTAATTAAAGATTGAGTTCAAAATAAAATATCCACATTTCTATACAACAATTGAAAACTATAAAAAATATAATTAAATTTCTGACACTGTTCCTTTTTTAAAGTAAATTTACCACCATACACTTTTATTACAAAATCAACTAGTAATTTTGCTCCTATCCTTCTTCCCAAAGTTGCTATAAAAGAACAAATTCTCTGCTTTGTATTCAATAATTGTTTACTTCAAACTTCCCTTCTGTCTAGTTTGTATTTTTTTTCCTTAGGTTGACTTATACTATGAAATACAAATTTTATGCATAACTTGCATTTATTTTTTACACGTTTGAGAAATATTTTGAACATTTTTCAGTACATATATTCAAATATTTATTTTCATCCCAATACTTGTAACATAAACTTAATTACACATGGCATTATGAATGCCAGTTTCTTCGAAAAATTAGTTTTCATGATTTTTGCATCTGAAACTATGAATATTAATAAACATAGTTAGAAATAAAATATGACTATAAGTATGTTTTTTCAAAATTGTCAAATATAAATTATGACCGTGAGAACTGCCGGCCAAATTTATGTCGGATGATTTTGATATATTTCAGTTAAGTTAAATATTTAAGAATCTCGTTCAATATTTTTATCGCTTTACGCGAAATTTTATTTACAGTTTTACTGATTATAATTATCCGCCCAACTTATGAGTGTATGCTTATGTTATCTTTCTAAAATGAAAATCTTCTACGAAATGTTCGTGATACAACTATTTTCAAAATAAAGATTCAAGTATTCGAATTATTATTTTCTATAATATTTTATTTGTATTGTTTTCTAAATTAGGAGGGAATAAATATAGAAAATTGATTTTCCTATCTCTAAACTAATGCCAAAATTTAGAAGAGATTGATAACTTCGAGGAAAATGAAATCCCGGCAAGAGCCAACAATTTTATAGAAATAAGGTTTCTCTATCTCTTAAATGAGGCCTAATTTAATCTCACATCTACGGGAGTGTAAGACAAAAGGAAAACTCAGTTAAACAGCAATTAAATTTATTAAAACAAACATAAGTGAAAGATATTTACAGAGATGAGGTATTTACATATTTGACAAGAGAAAAATTTAGGATTTAGACATTATTAGGATTTTAACATTACGTAATAAGGTGAAAAGACAATTATCTCTCCAAAATCTAATTACTTACATTACATTTAAAAGATATTAGCCATACCCCCAACGCCGCTGCTACTAGGGGAATACCCCGTATCTCATTAAGTCTCCCTCGGCCGCATGTCTATTCCATTGCAAATCTAAGAGCCAAATCATATGGATTAAAACGTTCCACTCCATTTTAACAAAAAGCTCCCACTCATGTCACGTGGTTTCTGAGGCAATGGCGCGTGATCTTATCTTTCGATATCTTTCTGCTGACTTTGCATTTATTCAAATAAGCTTGTTCGGCGCGTGAAAAAATATTATTAGGAAAGAATTAAACTTACGCTATTAAGATAGAGGGGAAAATACAATTCCCACATAAATTTCTTTAAAATATGAGAATTTTTATATATATTTCTTGAAAAATAATTTCAAGAAAAAAATCAGAACTACCTCATGGAACTAACTACACTATTTTTTTTAGCTTGAAATTCCTGATGCCTTTTCGAGCTGATGATATGGAACTTCTCTTTTCTTTCAGTCACTTCATTTTTAATATTGATCTTTTTAAAATTATTGACCTCATTCAAAATTGAACCAAAATGAAACTCACATCTAATTGATCTTTGATCCGATTTCTCATTACGAATTTGAAGTTTTAGAGATACTTTATTTTAATTAATTATAAACCAAAAGGAAGCATCAGGAGTTGGATTCGTAAAGATACTGGAGAGACATCTTAAGAAAGTTGAACTAAAAGGTAATTTTCCTGAACCCTACTTAATTTTGTTTGTATTTTTTTTTTAAATTCAATAGAAATATTTTTTAGTTCACAAGTTTTATTGAATTTTAGTTGTTCGTCCTGAATATTTATATTCAGGATTGTCTTGATGAAAATTCTTTCCTACGTAAGGACTCTCTGATTTGTGAGCGTATGATTTCCAAAATTTTCCGGGTTGTAGTGATTTTCCCCTATCCAAGCCTTCCACAGACAAGATAAACAAGACTTCATTTCATCAAATTTCAAGCTATTTTAAAGGTTCATTTGTTAATGTTAGAGGAAAAACCAACAGATCAATTTCTACTATCTACAGCTTTTTATCCTTGTATGTAAATGTTTGTCATAAATATTTTTATTCGAATGTCCTCATCAATTATGCATATAGTTGATTTTTCAAATTTACAGTATATATTGGAGTAAGTTTATCTAAATAAATAAACTTATAATTTATACTTATAAATAAACACTAAATAGTGAGAAGAGCGTTGTTAATGTTTATTGTAAAAAGGAAACATTGGCGAATTCGTAGGATTGAAAGAAGATTGTGCTTAAATATTTTGACAAAAATATTTTCTCTTGGATGAGAATGTCTGCTATGCATATGGAGCACCTCTTTTATCTAATAAGATGTCAAAAAATGAAAGCAAATCTATTTTTTTAAAGGAAGCACACTGAATTATTTTTATGATGGAAGAGAAATACTTTCGTCTCCTTAATGGAGAGTTTAAGTTAAAGAATCATCTTTCTTCAACGTTACTTATACTTAGCTCCCGAATATATTACAATTTGTTGAACCTTCTGAATATTGTGATTTCCTATGATTTTGACTTCGAAAACATTTCCTTCCAAAATTAACTCAACCGGATTCTCTTCTTTAATGCGTCGTCGCTTAACAAGTATCACCACTTATCTCAGTATTTTTAAACATCGAAGAGGAGGAAAATACTCGTTTTTTCGCAACCAATAACGAATATTTCTGAATGTTTTTAACATCTGATATAAACATCATACCGCATGTTCTTACCACACGTGAAAAAAATCAGAAATATTAGTTGTTGGTTGCGGAAAAATGAGTATTTTTCTCCTCTTCGTATATTCTTCCTTTTTGTATTATATTCCCTTTTGTAAAGTATTTTCTTCCTTTTTGAAATTAAAAAAAAAATTGAGATAGATGGTTTTGCTTGTTAAGCGGCTTGAAGAACATTACAAAATAGTTGATATTTAAAAATGGTGACCCCTCTTTTTTCAATTCAACTAACTAACTGCAAAATTAAGGATTTCGGCAAATAATCCTTTCTAAAAAATATTTTTCTTAAAAATTAATGCGCCAAATTAATTCTGAAAAATTAATAATTATAATTAAAAGACCAGGAAATCTCGCATGAAAGGTTTATAAACTATTTTAAAAGAACATGAAATAAATTAGCTAGAATTGTTCGAAAATCTCAAAATTTTTTCAATTGACTGGAGGGTTGGGTAGAGTAGATTTCATATATTTACAATGCTTTTTTTTCTTTTGAATGTTAGAAATCGAAACACTATGCTTTAGTGTATGACATTCTAGACTTAATATGCTGTATCGCTTGACACTTTTATAATTTCGTTCAATTAAATTTAAAACTATGATATATACTTAATTTTCGAAACAGCATAAGCTTTAAAGCTTTGAATAACTTCAAAAATACAAAATACAAAGCAGAAAAAAACAAAACAAAGCTTTACAAAATAGAATCCTTTAATGTCACGTAAATTTTAAAGAACTGTTTTTTTCATAAGTTCTTCAATGTTGACTTTGAAAATTGGATTATAATAATCTTAAAATACTTTATAGATATGCATTTTAATTCTTAAATTGCGTACTTTGAGATGGTGTTATAATATTTAATACAGAATGAAAATTTTAAGCGATATATAATGAAAATGTAAAGATTGCTCAAAGAATTTATTTTATCAGCACCCAAGATGTGACGCTGGATCAAGCACAGTAATTTTACTCCATAAATTTGGGAAAAACAGCATGTGAATTAGCATTTGTTAATTCATCTCTAAATTTTAATAATTTTTCGAGATAATGATTGTTTTGCGTAAAATTATCAAATAGCTACTTTTTCTTAATTTTTGAATAATTATTAAATAGAGCTCGGAAGTAACTGATATTTCCTTTTTAAAGGAATTCTTCAGAAATACTTCTAAAAATTTCTTTTATGATCGTAAGAGAAAAAAATTATAATTGATGAAGAAAAGGAAAATTTTATATATAAAAGAAATTGAAAAAACTGATGAAAAGTCAAATTTTCCCGTAGGGGGGAGTTGGGGTAGATTGATACACGGGAACATTGATATAGTCCATAACTTTTGATTATTAGAATGGCTCTTGATGTTCACATCCCCTCATATATATGCCACTGTAACCCTTAGCACTCGGTATATTTTTCAGCCATGTTTAGTCCAAAGTTAATCTACAAGTGAATCGAACCGCTAATCTTCTCGTCTAAGTAAATTTCGAATCATTAAAAAACTCAGTTTCCGTTATGGAAAAATTTAGAGATATCACCAAATTAACTATGTTAATTAGCTCAGTTAATTAGTTTGTAGATCTGAACAAAACTGCCCCCTCCAGTCATTTTTATCCATATAATTTTTGTGACTATACGATAATAAAACTCGAGTTGCCGAAGTTATCCCATTTTATTTTTGTTGCTGTTGAGCACTGTAAAATATCATTGCGGCGATGTTTGATATTCTGAATGCCCTAAAATATCGTGAAGATGTCGTAACAAGAATGGAAACAATCTTTCACTATTAAGGACTTGTTATTAATAATTGTCTATAAGGATATAACAATTCTTTCTATGTTTTTCCTCCTTTCAATGGTAAATCACTGTCTTCAAAAAAGAATATGATTCGCGAACTTTCTCAAGCTTAGAGATTTCATAACGATACTACTTTGTAACTATTTAACTATTTTATTGCATATTTCTTGGAAAATAAAACATGTCTAAATAAACAAGTTTTCTTTAATGATTTCAAATTATTTTGACCTTCTGTATAGCTGGAGTCATTGCATGTTTTAAGTGAACGTGACTTCAGTGGTTCTAATTTATTTTCCTTTCCTCCTAAGTCTCATATAAAGATTTCAATCAATTTTGATTTCTTTAAGTGAATTAAACTTTCTCTAAACTATAAGTACGTACTGTCGCGAATTTATGTACACTTTACTTAGAGATGTTTTAGAATAATTGAAACAAGTTCATTGGGACTATTCCGGTAAGTTCTTATCCTATACATTATTTCTGTTGTCAATGTCACTTTTTCTAAGCAAATAATGAGAACGAAGATAGATTTTTAAGGGCTTCAGTCATAGCTTACTCACTTTGCTGAAAAACACATTCTTTGCCCCAAAATTTGAATTAAGATAAATTTTTATATTACAAAAGATGTCATATTGACCAACTTTATCTAACTCGAGTGACCCATGCTGGAAACACAACTGAAACATTAATCAACATATTTCAGTACGAAGAATCCTATATATAATTTCTCTTGTCAACATCTATTTTCTCAACAAGTACAATACCTACATCAATGAATGAGGTATCATTGAATAGGAGTTTTCACCGACATCAATGAAAGCGTGCTCACTTTGTGGAAAATATGTTCCTTACACAAAATTGGAATCAAAAGGCAATTATAATTTACACGAAAAATCATCATTTCGGTCAATATAATTTAGGGGTACTTGCTGGAAACTTAAGTAAAATATTAATTTTTTTCATATTTCAGTCGCAGGCGAAATGTTATAGTCATAGTGATACTGTTCCGATCGAGTCCGTGCAATCTAGCATCACTTCGCGTGCCGTGTTATTTGTTTTTATTGTTTATTTACAAGATAATTTTGCTTTTACAAATATTTCTGTCCGAATTCTCAAAATTTCCGAAAAATCATCAATTTATTTATTTGGATATTTCTCGAAAACTTTTTGTATGTTATGAAACGGCTCACCTGGAAGAAGACTTCAGGTTCGTGCGTGCGTCTCTTTATTTACAATGCACTGCTTTTGGTCAAGAATTAATAGGTAATTTATGTAGTTTGCTTGCGTAAAACATATTCTACATTAAGCTCATAAGAGTTAATTTGAAACAAATAAATTTAATTAAACAGATACTATCATTAGTGTAAAATTTATTTTAATACCTTAAATTTTGCTATAAAAATTCCTATTACATTTGATGAAATCCTTTAAGTTGCTGTTCTGAAATGTTCACGTTATTAATATACATTTAATATACAGGTGAAAAATAAACTTGCTAGCATGGACATCCAAGATCAGTCAACCGCTTCTTTTCCCTTAGCTTTTTTCTCTCGAAAAGCATTCTCTGAAAAGTTAAGGGGGGATTGAAACTAATTGATTAAATCTCTAACTTTGGAATTTAAAGACTATCGGACTCGCTATGCGCCATTTCAAATGAAAAGTAGATTTCTAAAACGTAATATGTTTTGAGCTAAGCCTAAAAAAATCTGCCTCTTAAAAATCATTAAACCTTCCAAAAATATTCAACCCACAAGTTGAAATGATAACGAAAGAGTTCCTACAACGCGAAGTCATATAACGGGAAATCACATACTGCGTCACATATTAGATGCATTACATGGGATTCTACTGTACAGTAGAACCCTGGGAATCCGAAATTTAGGATAATCCGAACATCTTTTTTTAATTGTCTGAAAAATTTTACTAAATAATGAAGGAAAAATAAAAATTACAAATCAGAAACAATGCTAATGTTTATTCCTAACTTAAAAGAAGTATTCAAATTGGTTTTCAAGAATAAATAGAACACCTGAATTAGTATAAACAAATTCAGATATCTTCTTTTTACCCTCAACTAGTTAGCTACTTGTGAATCGCTGCGTGATTTTTCAGTACGCCTTCACAGAGAACCCAGAGTCAATACTCTACTGCATTTGGTACATCAAGAATATTTTACCGAAATTCCCGGATAATCCGAATTACCTGAAATCCGAACAAAGGTCAGCCAAAATTAGTTCGGATTCCCGGGGTTCTATTGTATTTCAAATCTAAAATAACCGCGATATAGCTTCAATTCATGAAATAATCGAACTTCAAGTAGATAAAATGCCCACCAAATTATATATCAAAGTAATTTAAGCAAAGGTATATAATGGTCATAGCATAGAGACCTAGCATCTATCATCAATTTGTAAAATAAATTTCACTGTGATTTCAAGAGAAAAACTAACAGCTAAAATTTCTTTTATCTTATCTACTCTAAAGTTCATTTTTAAAAAATACCAATTGTTTATTCATTATTTTTTCAATTATATCAATTGTTTATTTACTATTCTTTTTATATTGTCTGAGACACAGCAGTTGTTTTTTCTAGTATTTACATTTAGAAAGAATAATCAGGATAAAGATTTATTAATTCATATGTATCAACTGAAAATATTTTCAATGGAATTCAGAATCAACTAGAAAAAAATTTCTTTTAACCGTACAGCGTACTATTTTTATTATTAACACAAATTTTGAATATATAAAAATGATTGTAAAGAATGCAAGAAAAGTAATTAAAACTTAATTTTGAAATTTTTTATTAAATTTAATTTATAAGAGACATGAATTGTTCAATTAAAACTTCCTCATGAAAAAACTTTCCTTCTCTTAGATAAATATGTTGTATGTAAATAACGTTAATCACCAATGGTTAAATTATAAAAATTAATTGAAGTAACTGCAAAAATATTAATGATAAATATTGAACCATGTAAAAATATCATTAGACAAAAAGAATGGAGAATAATCTAAGCTTGTACTTCATATAAATTCTATCCATAGCTAATTTATACTTTTTTTATGTGAAGAAGTGTTCCGCATTAAGAAAGTTAGATGACATCAGAAACAAACTAACTTAATTAAATTACAGCTACCTATAGGGTAAAATGGATTTTTTTTTGCCTTTAGACCTTATTGCTACTTTTGATGAAATGCCTTAAAATGCTGTTTTCAAGATTTCGTCTTATAAATGCCCATTTAACATATAGGGATATAATAATGTGTTATTGATCTTCAAGTACATTTATTCGCTTCTTTTACTTTCCCAATAAAGTTTTTCACTCGAAGAATTTTCTTATAAAAGTCAAGGGAAAAATTGAAACGTATTGGTTATACCACAAGCCTTGATGTACATCGAAATTTAAAGTTTACAGGTTTCATTATGCATTATTTTAAATGTTCAGAAGATTCACATATTACAATATATTTGGTGCTCAGCACAGCAAAATATGACTTATGTATAATTAAACTACAAAAAAACCCATCTACACAACCCGTATAATAAATAACTCGAGATTTCCTACAACACATAACGCGTCACATATTAATTGCTTTATATGGAATTTTGCTGCATTACAAAGCAAAGATAATCTTAATATAACATCAATTCATAACATAATGCAAAAATAACTATGAAAGATTATTACTATGGAAAATGATTGAAACTAACTTTATGGTCTGCTCTTTTCTCTTTCAGAATTTCATTAATTCCGATTCATAGAGAAGACTTGTTACAATCGGAAGAAATTAAAAAGAAAGCTGATTTTGCCAGGATAATTCTTTTATCCTTCTTAGAAATTAATCATGAAGCATATTTGCACTGCCATCACCATTGTTCTTTGTGTTACGTTTGAAGTGAAATGTCAAGACTTATCGTCAGTGTTAGGAAATGTGGTTCAAAATTCAGAAAATATGACTGTTTTAGAAAAGTGGCAAAGCATTGAAAAAAGCCTCAAGAAACTTTCTGGTGCTGTAATAAAAATGGCTATGCCACACGTATTAAAAGCTTCCGAAAATATGAATATTTCGTCACCATGTATGCAGGAGGCTATGAAACTCGTACTAGGTGTAAAGAACATTAAATCGTGGGCCTTCAGATGTAAGTAAAACTCACATTTTCACATTCATCTGTTGATTTTATGTATCAATAACACTGGACAACAAAAAAA
>BGPR01032650.1:5106-17392 GCA_013235015.1 Araneus ventricosus | reverse complement strand
AGTACGCATTGTACTCATACCGATTAAAGCTTTCAAACCACTGATTCGCCGTCATTGTTACCTTACGAGTTAAAAGAAATGGAGAGAGCATAACAAAAAATAAATGCTTTTCCCGAATCATTCGCTTGATGTATAACCTGGCTTAACGACAGAAGTGTGCAATTCGAGGAAGATCACTGAATCAGACTGAATGAAATTTCTTTACTAAAATTAGTGCATAACGACTACCTTTAATAGAAAATGAGTCATATTTGATGTGAACGTGAGAAAGCTTCACTCAGAATCTGAAACCGTCTTAATCATAATGTTGCTGGAATCATAATTGTGGTTTTGATGAGTGAAAGCATGCGTATTGTACTTCATACTCGATTAAAGCTTTCAAACTGGACTGATTGCGTCAGTTGTTACCTTACGAGTTAATGGAGCAAATGAGATAGAGCAAAATTAAAATGTTTTCCCTGAATCATTCGTTTGATGTATAACCTTGGCTTAACGACAGAAGTGTGCAAATTGAGAGTAAATAATGTAACTGGAACCGCAGACGCATGCTTTCACTCATCAAAACCACAATTATGATTCCGCAACATTTATTAGACAGTTTCGAATTTTGAGTGAAGCTTTCTCACTTTCACATCGAATATAACTCATTTTCTATTAAATTTAGCCGTTATACAATAATTCTGTAGTAAAGAAATTTCATTCGGTCTGATTCAGAGTTGCAGAGATAAGCACTGAGATGGAAGTGTTCTGTTTATTGTAATAAAATTACTTTTTGTCAAAAACATGTTTTACTTAAAAGAATTATTTCCTAAAATGATTAAATGAAGCAAAAATAGGAATGGTAAAATCACATTTCCAAAATCAGTAAAAGTATTAATATGTAGGTGTGGAAAATAAAGAATGAATTTCATGGACCATAAAAAGTACGTTTATTAAAAAAAGTCTAAGAAATAATTGCCACTTAGGCTTACACATAGTTAATATGCACACATACTAACAGTACAGAACTACTCAACTGCATCCGCAACTGTAACTGAACTGCACTCGTTCAGCAGAGGATAAGAGTTAAATACAGGCGAGCGAAACGACAACGTCAATCACCAATTGCTGAATTTTCATTTGTCGGACCCCAACGCTTGTACCATCCACCATAATATGCTATTATACAGGGTTTCCGAGAATTATGAGACACATTTCAAAAATTAATTTTAAAAACCCTAATAATGTCCATTATACATTAACCCTAATTAATCCATTACGATTTTTTAGTGAGAGCGCATTTCAAAAGTTCTTTTCGGATAGGAAACGCGACGTTACGGTGGTATAGGTGGCCTTAAATTATTGAAAATCTCCCATTTTTGAGAACCATTATCTGAAAAATTATTAAAGCTAGAAGAAAAATAAAAGCACGTATTTGTAGGAAATTTTAAGCTCTTTAATTTGTTAATTTATATGTAGTGTGAAAACTGAATAGTTTTCGTGATATTTAAGAAAAACTGAAAAAAGGAAACCAGAAAGCGCACATCGGCTGCTATCGATCTGTAGCCTTTGCGTACGGAATTCCCTCGCTGTAGCAAATTTAGAGAACTGGTTCAATCTGGAGAAAAACGCTTTTTTATGCACTCTAATTTTAAAACAAAAACGTAGTTATAACATTATTAGGGTTTTTTTTTATATAACTTTTTAAAATGTGTCCCACAATTTCTCGGACATCTTGTATTGTTACGGATCTGTAATACCGTTTTCTTGCCATGCTAGTCTTATGGTACGAAAGAGAGATTTACAGAGATTCTTACTGAATACCAAGCCAATGCATCAAGCAATGACTGTAAACATGTTTTACAGTGTCTGGCTTGAATTGGACTGGCACACAGATGTTTTCAGCGTGACCAAAAATTGTCACATCGGGCAATCATTAAGCCAAATAAAACTTTAGTTTCTCTTCTATAATGCGTCCAAACTGTTTTCTCTTCCTATCATCGTTTGCTAGAAAGTTATATCCATTTGTAATCAGTGCAATTATTTTGAATAACCATAAGTAGTTGCATTTTGTAATTATATTACTAATTCGAAAGACAAATGCAACAGTCGCTACTCACTTTCCGAAAGATATTATTTTTAAAATTTGACGGCGATTTTCGCCCCTTGACTTCTCATATATACGTACACGATATGGCGGTTTTTGTGTTGAACTTGGTGGTACAGTGAAGATATTCGAGAATTGTATTGGACCAGCGTCGTAGCAAGGACAACTGGCGCCCGGGGCATAATATGATTT
The DNA here is from genome assembly GCA_013235015.1 of Araneus ventricosus. Classification (NCBI taxonomy): domain Eukaryota; kingdom Metazoa; phylum Arthropoda; class Arachnida; order Araneae; family Araneidae; genus Araneus; species Araneus ventricosus. Next base: position 15,114 of record BGPR01032650.1, on the reverse strand, counting down.
TTTCGCCCCCAGTTATCTTCAGTGATTTAGCAAGTGTAAATGGCACCCGGGATATGGCCTTTCTTTCGCCCCTACATGATATTTCACTTTAATTATCCTAGCGACGGAGACGTCTTTTTCCGTCCGCTCACTTCTAAAGCAGATGCTTCGTATTTGTATTATATTTTCTTAAACAAACATGCATAAAATATTCAGAGATATAATTAAATGCGAAAAAGATCGGTCCATTCACTTTAAGGCGACATACGACTGTTAAACCTAGAAAATTTCCGATTTTATGAAAAAATATATATAATGTTTCCCTGTCTTTTCTGAATAAGTTAAAACAATCCACGTTAAGAAAATTCCCATAATTATGAAAGTTATGAAGAAAAATGTATTAGCTCTTCAACGTAAACATTGAATGCGTCCATATTTTTAAAGCGCTATATCTCAAAATATGTTTTCTTGATATTGTGAGCACGATATCTCAAGAACTATTGAATATTTTTACATAATATTTTTTACCGAACATGTATTTTTCTATGTTCCACAAATTGAACCACAGTTTTGTACATATTTCTCCAAAGAAGTTCCTTGGGTGGTTAGAAAAGTTGAAATTTTAGCTATTTTTAACATTTTTATTTTAAATTGGTATATAAAATAGAAATGAAAATTAAATGTTAATAAATTGTAATTCAGTTTCTTAAACAGAGTGTTTGTATCACTTAGATACCCAAAATACTGTGCTTAGATAAATATCTTATCCGTAATCATGCGCGCAAGGTGACAATCTCATTTTTTATCCAAAACTGATACCCATATTTATTACTATCTCAAATAAATACATACGAATATGAAGGTTTCAAAATGTGTATACTATAAGAGAAAGAACAGGTTCTAGAAAAAAATTAAGTTTCTGAATTGCATTGTTTCAGAGATATAATGTATCGAATTTGACAGTTTTCCACTATTTTTTCAAGGTTTAAGAGTCGTATGTCCCCTTAAAAGATTTTTAAAAGATCAAAAAATTGGGCGCTCGGAAGGTTAAAAAGTGACTAACTAATGCTTCATCCCCATGGTGTCCCCTAAGACTGGCGTCTCGGGCATCTACACCCCCTTTAAACAACGTGTCGCTACGCCACGGAGTCGGAGCTCTTCCGAAATTTGTTATAGATTTGCATGTCATGACAGCAAACCAAATTTCGTTCATCTAGCATGTTGTCCCTAATAACACAAGACGTTGTACAATATTGTTACAATATCTTCCCGATATTGTACGGCATTCAGAATACCGGACAACGTCGTAGAGATATCGTACAATATCTTGTGCTAATAGGGGTGTTTCAGTTATCACGATCACATACCCACGAATAGACAGATCGATTGATAGCGAATCCTTTGACGGATTTGGTCCAAATTTTGATACACATCTACGATTCTGTCTATAAAGTCATACGCCAAATTTCATCCCTCTATCCAGTTGGGGTTTTTGTATTATCGAGTTCACACGCAAGCGAAAGGGGACGAAAAGAATTCCTGTTGAGTGATTTCGTCCGAAATATAACAGAAATCTAAAATTTTGGTGTGAAAACCACGTACAAAATTTCAATCTTCTTTTTCATTCATTTCGAGTTATCGTGTTCACAGACAGAAATAATGCCAATAGTGACTGCGCTAGTTTTTTTACTCAAGGAGGTTTACAACTTATGAATATCTTGAAATCTAAATTTTTGCAATTACAATACTTACTTCCTGTATGTAGTATACAAGAACGTAAAAATTGTTTCAATATACTTTTTTTAAAATATTGCTATTTTTGAACTCAATCGCAGTTTTAATAAATAGTTATTCCAGATTACTAAGCTGAAATATAAACAATACATTTGATTTTAATATTTATTATGGTAAAATATAAACGATACGTTTGATTTTAATATTTATTATGGTAAAATATAAACGATACGTTTGCTTTTCATTATTATTAAGCTGAAAATATACAATAAATTTGCTTTCCTTTGTTGGATTCACTTGAAAATATAATATGAATAAAAATATACGAAGAAAAGATAGGGATAATTTTTATAGCACCATAAATCAACTTTTAAAAGCATGATAATAAATGCAGGGACTATATATGAAGAGTCCAAATAATGAAGTTTAATTTTAAGCATTTCTACTATGTGTAAAAGTTCATTAAACTTGAACAAAACAACAATGTTAAAAAAGAAAGTCACATTATCCATTAATTACAGTAAGTTATGCTTCTAGGATATTATTTTCAACAACATTTATCACAGACCACCTAAAAAAAATATGCGTCTACTTGAAAAACAAACAGGGTATAATTACTGATGAGAATTAGCAAAACTTTAAGTTCTCCGAAGCTAAAGTCTTAGAATTTAATGAAGGTTGATTTTTTTCCTTAAAAATGCCATTAATTCTGCTGATCATCCTGGTTTTGTTTGTAATTTTAAAAGATTCTATGATAAATTCCTTAAATATTTGGAACGTGCACATTTATCTGTATCAGACTGAAGCAGTTTGAATACAATTCCAAACTTGTTGAGAAAAACTCGACATTAGATATTATTTTATACTCGCAGTAATACATGACTATTATCAACAAAATATAGAATTTTTAAAAATTCTTATTTTTATCAGAACGTGCTCTAATTTTCAAAATTTTGCTTTCTATGCGAATATAAGAATTTAATTGATGAGCACTCAGCATTTTTACTAAATTTTAATGAAGTAAGCTTTGAATGAGAGTAATTTGTTTCTACTTTTACTACGAAATTCCTTTACAATTAAATGCTGTATCTATTACAACGTAAAGCATTTTCTTAGTAAATTGGAAATGAAAGTTAGTTTTGTCTGATTCTTTATTATAGCAACTGCTAATGAGCGATCGTTAATTTTGAAAGAGAAAAAATCAATTGAATGGATAAAAGTAATGGATCCTCACTAATTCAATTTCGTCTGTAATTCGAATTTTTCTCTTGTCCCTTGAATTTTCTGTTGCCCTAATGTTAAAATATTTTCTATAGTTCGAATTTATCTTGATTAATTCAAAACAAGATAAAAATTGTAAAAAATTGTTTGCATTTTTAAATTGTTTCTGTTAGTGGATTACGTCAGTACCTTTTGTCTACAGCAATTTAAGTGAATATTCTTAAGGCACTTAATTCGACGGAAAACTTCACTGTCGTATAATCTATTCAATCAAAAAAGCAATAAAAACATGTTTTAATAGCTGGACATTTTAGATGTGATTTGCACTGGTTATTTTAAAGTCCTATTGTTCAATAGTATAATTCAAAGTGTTATATTCTGTTTGATTGAAATTATTATTTTTATAATTATTAAAATTTTTAATTATAATTATAACTTTATTTATTAAAATTCGTGACAGTTTCTTTATTCATTAAGTAGGTGAGCCAAAGGTGGCCATAGTTAAGCTTTCAGGATTTTTTAAATTTTTCTGGTTAGGTGTGTGTGACTGAATTTCTTTTTGTAAAATTTTACACTTATCTCTAACACACATCAAATATACTTTTTTTGTAAAATAAAATTTAATTATTTTTATAATACAATTTCAAAATTGTAACTGGTGGGCCACCTTTGGCGCATAGTGTTCCAAAGGTGGCCCATATATTGAAATCACTTTTAAAATGTGAAAAAAATACTCGAAAAACTATTTTTACTTCTAGAAGAGTATTACAATGTTCAATATTTTATGTTTATACTTATAACAATAACTAGCCCAAGAATTAACAAAAGTTTCTTTTAGATTTCGCGAGATTTTTCTGACATGCAAATGAAACTATAAGCACCATTCAATAATTAATTAAAAAATATAACTTTTAATATTATAAATTTAAAAATAAATGGTAATAAGTTTTTTCAGATACTTAAGTAGAAATTTTGAAAATTGCCCTTACAACAATGATTTCCCTATTTGTTTCCTAAGGTGGCCCGACACCCGGAACATGCAAATGGTCGCCATTTGCACGACTTAAAACTATTAATATGATACATTTATTAGAATTGAGGTAAATTTGGTTGAACAGAAAGAAATAAGCTTTCAGAAAACGCATCATAACTCAAAGTTCAAAGAATTTAAACACATGTAAATTAAAATATCTTCTTACCTGGAACTTAGAACGACTAATCCTCAAAAGTGAAATCACTGCATACCATGGAGGCCGATCAAGGTGATCTCTTCAAATTCAGCCACGTGCACTGAAGATACATGATGTACAATGTAGTAGCATCATGTTGTAATTAAAAATGAAATTAATTCTACTTTTGAGGGGTGGGATACCTTAGGAACACTGGCCACCTTTGACTCATCTACCTTATGTACTCTTTATAAACTATCTATTGATTATGTATTTTCGAAAACATTTAAACATTAAAAATGAATCATAACGGCCATTTTTTTAACTTGATTCTTTTTTTATCTCATTTTCCGACTCAGATTTTCTTACTTATGTCTCCTATACTTGATTGATTTAGGTCTTGTACTTTGTTTAGAAGCCAACTGAAATGTTCTCTTCACGACTTTCTCGTACTCTTAAGAATATGGAGCGTTTTGTGATAAGTCTTGTAGCATAGTGAAGGTAACTGAATATGTGTTTTGGACCTCTTTGGTTTGACTGATTAAATCCAAAACTATTACAAAAACCAAACACTAAACCAAAGATATATTGCTAATTTTATTGGCGAGACTTCACACCAAATTTTGATTATTTGCCTTACGTTTTTGAGTTGTCGTATTCACATGCGCGCGAATAGTCATACCAACAGGCAGTTAACTTGTACACTGAATTGGTCCAAATTCTGAAAAACATCTACAATTTTAGGAATAAAATCATAAGAAACATTTCACCTATCTAGCTCTGTCCGCTTCTGAGTCATCGCGTCCACATGAGCACGGATAGGCAGACAGTCAAAGTTTCCTTAGAAATATTTCGTCAAATATTTGATAGAAATCTATAATTTAATGTATAAACCACATACCAAATTTTATCCGGTAATTGCGTTTTTCAGTTATGCTCACATTCAGGCTGAGAGATATCATTCCACACATGTTTTTTCCGGATTCAGGAAGGTAAAATCTGAAGATTCATCAAAATCCTATGGCCGAAGATTCTGACGATAATAATACTTTATCTTCTTGAAAGATAAAATAAATCAGAGGAAGTGGTCTTTCCTAGACTTCCTTGTATACTCCTCAACAAAGGTGTCATTCCTCGCGTAAAAATTGCAGACCTCCGGCAAGGCCCAGACCGCCACGAATACTCAGATTTATATTGCCATCGGAGCCCACAACAAGGCGAAAGAGCGCCAATAGAAGCAGGAGTAAAATACTCCATTCTATAGTCAAACCATATGGTGCGTTTCGTGCATCAAACTATGAAGAAGCATCTTAACAGCCCTTTTTTAGACCACCTAAAACCAAAATTTGATACATATCTACAATTATGGCTAGAAACCCTCGTACCAAATTTCATCCATGTAAGTCATTGCGTATTGAAGTTATAGTGTTCACATGCATGCGAATATACAGACCGACTGACAGTCAACCCGCTGACGGATTTGATCCCAAATTTGATACTGATCTGCAGTTCTGATGATAAAATTATGTTCTAATTTTTAACCTTTTGTTTTTTGAGTTATCCTGTTCTCATGCACAGGGGCAGATTTTGCTCAAGGGTTGATAGAAATCTACAAATTTAGTCTTAGGCCACGTACCAAATTTCATCTTTCTAGCTCAATCCGTTTCAGAGTTATTGCATTCACAGACAGACAGACTTAATTTTAAAAACATGTTTTTCGGACTCAGGGAGATCTAAAACGTGGAGATTCATCAAAATCTCAAGGTCAAATTTTTTTACCATTACATCACTTTCTCTATGTATAGAAAGTAAAACTGAATTCTACGCATGCCCTTTTTCATGAAAACTACGAGGCCTTTTTCTTATTTCTTGCTTAAAAAAGGATTCATTTTACTAATTTATCACTCTAGAAATGAACACGCAACACGATAGGCGTATCTAGCCGATTCTCTTTCTTAAAGAGATATCCAGCCTTCTCTTCCTTAAATATTTATCACTTTCGTAGCCTAACGGTTGAACAATCGCATCTTCTAGAAAATGCATCAAAGCACGGAAATCAGGAGGAGGCGTTTTATTTTATTCCCCGACAATTCAAGAATTCCCTTTGGTTCTCATAAATTATCCGCAAGGGTATTTTGTTCTTAGCGCAATTCGAGAAATTCGAGCGGAAAGAGACATTAGAAACTCCCTAGACACTGATATGGAAACGAAAAACTCTCCAAAAGTGTCCACTGGATCTTTTCCTTCTTTACTCGAGTTTTATTGCGTGTCGGATTACTTTGAAGTCTTTGGTTGCAGAAAACTCCCAAAGCCTTAAATAGAAAATTGAAATTCTTTTATTCGGTAAACAATTCCCTTTTTTCGTGAAAGAATTCTGGAGGAAAAAAAGGGTTTATGCTAACGTTTTTTCAGAAACACCTGAAAATTACTATTAAATGAATAATTAGATCATATAATTTAGCATTCAAAACCATAATCACTTCTTTTAAATTCGATGATATAAGTATAAAATGATCTGCGAAAATATGCCATATTTGTTTTTTATGCCACGACTCTCTGTTGATTATCACAAAGCGTCAATTATCCGGTCTCTCTCTCTCTCTCTCCATATATATATATATATATATATCGTCCTGAATTGTATTCATAAGCACTATTTTAATCACAGACAGAAAAAAACAGAGATCATATATTGATACATCAATTGAAAATGCTTTGAGATATGGATTTCATATTAATTTCATGTTTGCTTATGTTAACAAAATATTTTAACACCTTTAAATTAATAGTCTTTTAGAATTATTTATATTGACATAATCATTTTTATGGAATTCACAAAGATTTTAGTATTTCCCTACATAGGTAGATGGCGCCACTATATTTAGAATAAGATTGCATCATTTAATTTTAAGTATATTCTCATATTAATATATATTATTATAATGAGTTTAAATTAGATTTATAGTTTAATTTATTATTGATGTTTAATATAGTATTTATAACCTAATTTAGTATAATATTTTCACTTTAAATGTGGAACTGTATTTCGTATATAGCTCATGTCATTACAATTGCTAAGACTATGTAATTGGTAAGCATTTAGTTACATTTCCTTGTTTCTTATCTTGAAATATTTTGGAGATTTACTCCTATACTTTTTGTTTTTCCAACAATTGGCTTTCGCAGAGGGTTGGCGCCTTTAAAATTCGGATTAATGTGACATATCAGATCCCAAGGCTGATAGGCATTTGATTGTTGGAATTCCAATTCTGGGTTGTTTTTTTCATAGTAATAATAATTTAACTAGTATTAATACATTAGTTTATAATCTATCTTTGTGTATTTCATTGTATGATTATTAATAAGGTAACATTATTTTATTTTTAATTTTAATTACTAGTTTAATAAGTGTTTATATTGAAAATGTTACTTAAGTTTTGATTACATAAATAATATCATATTATAATGGATATTTTATTGAAATGTATTTATTGTTTTTAGTGCAATATATTGATGTATTTCATAGATTTAATATATGTACTTGCCATATAGCGATGATATTTTGTTAGTGTTTGTGTATTGATATTTCATTCCGATTTTTCAACAACTTTAGTAAAAAGGATGGTTTGTACAGCACCTGGCTAACCTGGCACATGGCTAATTTAACCTGGCTACGCTTGTTCACAGCCAAGCTACTAATTTAATTGTTGAAAACTCCAAATATTTGGATAGCCTTTTTTCAATAGTTTCGGTTGAAACAGAGTTCATTTACATGTTTAAACTTATCTTTTGCTCTTAGTATCTATAGTATTTTCATTTTTTTAGATTTGGTTACTTTATTTAATTAATGAATTTTCGGTTTTTGAATTGCATTTTGATATGTCTTGTTTACTTTGTTTCGTATGTTCATATATAACAAGTTATATTTTAGTTTATATATATAATTGAAGTTAATCTCGGTTAGATAATCGATAACGTAGTTCTTGAGTCTCAATGTATCTATACTATGACATACATATTGTAGGTTTGAAAACACTTGTAAAGATTTCAGTTTAGTTTAGTTTAGTTTAGTTTAGTTTAGTTTAGTTTAGTTTAGTTTAGTTTAGTTTAGTTTAGTTTAGTTTAGTTTAGTTGCATTAACGTCCCGTATTGAAACAACATTACGACTATTTTGGAACAGGCATTGTAATTTTGAACCGCAGTCAAAGAAAAAAGACGACTCCTCCATCTCCACATTTCAGTATCACATTAGCTGGGAGATGTTTGGCCCTCGATGTCTAAATTAATGTGCACTAGGGCCACATACACCGTGAAACTTTGGTGGAATCGGGTTTATAATTTGGAACCTTCTGATTCACGATCGGAGACCGTATCAACAAGCCATAGTGACCCCAAAATGTTTTCACAGCCAGTATTTATAAATCTTCAAATGTGTTTATAAATAAACATGATTTTTCGCAGTACCTAAATGAACTCGTAGTTTTTAACACTCTGACTCCTAAGCCGGCCGTAACCGGCCATGTGACTTCTATACTAGTGGGGCGGATTGCGGCCGGTTGCTGTTTCGAAAGGGGGTAGAAAGCAGTTGGGCGAGTGATCATTAAAGGGGAGAGATGAGAGATGAAAGGCCTGCCATTCATACCTTCCACCACCCGTAGTGAGGAGAAAAGGGAGAACGGGGGCGGACGAATCCATTCCACAGATCAATTAGTAAGCAAACCTCCGTATACAACTCTTAGTAAGTCAGAAGGTTAAGGAAGAGAATTTAATAAATTAGTAATGTAATTTTTTTTAGAATTCAGAAGCAAATTATATAACCCAAAATAATGGTTCTCGGTTCTTCCATCATTAGACTGGATGGTACCAGTTCATACACATATGATCCACGTTCAATGCGCCATCGACATGTCTATCTCCAATCTCCTTCTTTTATTTCACTACGTATAGAATGTCATACAATATGAATAAAGTTTTAAATATAGTTAAATTTTAATTTTTATGAAGATAAATTAAGATTTTTCCTGAAATACAAGATATATATATATATGTGTTTGTCAGAAGAAAAACATGCAGTATAGGTTAATAATTCATAAAATAAGAATAAATAAACTAACGATGATGGTTAAAATTTCTATATAAGCCCAGTCTCATTTCATGATAAAATTAAAAGCCAATCTGTTATATAAATTAATCTTTTATCCATTTCTTCTACTCTTGGAGGTGTAGGTAAGCGCTGATTTGTTTTAAACAATTCCTTTCTGTATGAGAAAATAGTTTTGGCAGACCCAGTCCTGATATAATGATAGCTGAGAGGAATTCATCGAAGCAAAAGATATTTGGCAGATCCAGAACAGAATGAGAAAGTAAACGAAGGCGATATTGGTTGAGAGTCTAATTCAATTACCTGGACCCATGATCTAATACATAAAGATTATGAAGCAATTCCAAAGCAGCATCTTTCTATACGACAATTCAATTATCCATAAATCTGTCCCTTTAAGGGTAATATACACGTAGGTGGATACCCTGCACATAATATTTCATTAAATTAAGCCTCGGTTTACGGACATACTTCGCCCAGAAAGGTTCTTCCTACACCGAAACTATTTTCTCCGTAATAACCAATGCAAAATGGATTAATCCATTCTAGATTTCAGATTATCACTCATTTAAACTTTTACAGCAGTGCTTTGTAGACACTTTCCTAAAACGAAACTAGTGGAGTCCATAAACTATCCACCACTAACCCTTTATGTAAGGGTGTTGCATATCTACAGCAAACCCAAAAGGCACTCTCTTTCCCAAAGTAAGCTTTTCAAGTCGATCTCAAAGGTTGTTGCATTACTTCCACATTGTAGTTAACACAATATGCTCATATATTCCCCAACAGATGGTGATACTGAGG
>BGPR01032649.1:0-17392 GCA_013235015.1 Araneus ventricosus | reverse complement strand
AACGAGGAACAGGAAACGCTCCTCTTACAGATTTAGCATTATCTTCGACGTTGGTAGGACTTTTCATTTGTGTTGAATCTAAGCAAGGCGGTGCGTTCGCCATAAGACTGCAGTCAATTTTGCATTTTCTTTCACCAGATCTTCTAGGTATTCTTGATGAAATAGGTACTTTTGTTGTCAAAATATTGTCTTTCATCTCTTTCAAACCATTTTTTGATTTCGATGCATCAACTTCCGAAGTACTAACTTCGACTGTAACATTATCTACCATGCTTGTCATGTCAGGGTTTGAACTCGCATAAATATGGCTTGAAGAATGTACAGTTGGTGCATCTCTTTCGTTTGCTTTAGCAGGAGACTTGAATGCATGTTTTCCAGACGTCCTTACCGCATCTGGACCCAAACGTTTGCCATCGTTGCTTTCGTATTGGTTTGTTCTAACCGCCACCACTGATGAGCTTTCTGGTTCGGGCAATTCCTCAATAGTACTTAGAGGTCTAAAATGGAAATCATAGAATTTGAATCCACCACGGAGTTTCGAACGAGACTTCAGCAACTGACTGCGTCTCTTTCCAGGATCAAGATTACTGTCTATAAAGAGGTTTTCCATCCCTTCTTCTTGCACGATTTGAAATTTTTTTGATCCATTTGCTTTCACATAGGAATTTGTTTTATAATTTCTATGAGAGCGTTTTTCTTTTTTGGGGTTTTTTCCGTACATAGCGAACCAAAGCGATAAATAAGAGGATACAAATGAGCGACAAAATTCCACCAATGAAAAGAGATGAAATTACTTCTTCCATAGTACCTCCTACATTTTCTGGCACTAGGAATTCAGTAGGAACAGATTTTAAATCGCTTCGTTTCCATAAATAACTCGCCATTTGTCTCTGAGGAAATTGAAACATTTCGTTTGAAGAACAAATCTTAAATTGCATTCTTGTCCAATAACGACTTCGCCTTTTGGGCCATTGTTTCGGTTGGCATTGTTATGTACTGTACGTAGGAAACAATGAAATTATTTAATAATAGAACAGTTTTTGGGTTGAGCGTTGAAACAATCAAAGTTCCAAGTATTATTGAAAATTGATTTTAATGGCCAGGATTGAAAAAAAAATTACGTACTACTTGTATATAAAATTAGATATATATAGAACTGTATTAACATAGTTGTCCCATTTTTTAGTGATTAGCATTTCAACTCGTACCCCATTGAATAATTCAATCTGAAAAGGCTTGTTTGGCCATCTGCCAGTATGTGGAATTTCATCTAAATGCAGTGGCGGCTTGTCCATTAGGGCTGCAGAGCTTCTCCACCCCTAGAACTTATTTTAAAAGAGTTTTTTAAAATCTTATTTGGGTTTTTTTTTTTTTCACATTGAGATTTCCACAATCAACAACGAAAATGGGAAAAAAATAATGGAAATGGAGAGAAAAAAATAGAAAATTAAAAAAAAGGTAGGAGATATACAAGTTGGGGCTGCTCAGTAAACAGCCCTAGAAAGATTAAAATACGCCGAAGAGTCAAGCGACTCTTCGGATGGTAGAAACCAAAGTTTCCTCCCATTGAGTTCGGCAGTGGCTCAGGCTGTTCTCTCAGCAGCTCACTTTTGGCACCCAGCGAACTGGAAAGGAACGGAATTTGCGTTACGGAGTACCGCACGGGCACCCGATGCACCTCCACATCTAATTCATACGAGTGTTTTAATTAAAATAAAAATTTAAAAATTCGAATTTAGGATTTTAAATCAAATAAAATAGGGAAGGGGAAGCTATTAACAGCTGGGGGGGAGCAAAACTGCATGAGGTAAATTAGTGGAGAACACTGCGCGAAAGCTAGATTTGTGAAATTTGTAATAAGGGGGATTTCCTTGTCCGGATCCGTGATTTTACAATTAAAACTGTGCTGCAACAATTTAGAAGCTAAGATTGATGGCATAAGGTCGAATTAAAAGATAGAAAGGAAATTCAGCATGAAAAGTGGCTTAAATTAAGGAACGGGGGAAATAAACGCGGCGGTTGCACAACATAGCAGGTTAAAAAGGCCCGAAACGTAAAAATTTTGAAGAAAATTATGAGTCCAGACTCTCAGCGATTGTGCTGACATCCCGACGCCTTTTAATTGACGGGAAGTTTTCGTAAGTATAATCCAGAATCGTTCTGGGTCTCTTGCGAGAACTAGGAACGGCTGGGTCGTATGGTGGGAGTTGCAACAATGCGTTGGGAATCTGGTGTAATTTTTCGAAAAAATTTTTAGAGATAATTTTCATAAAATCCAAAACAGGGTCAATTTTGAGGTCTTGGTGAATTAGTTTTCGTCTGACATACCAAGGAGCGTCAACCATCCTGGCGACCTGTTGATTTTGGTGTTATGCTTATTTTTTTTCCTTCCTCCCATCCGAGGTGTCTTCGCTCTCTATATTTTTTCCTTCGCTTGTTCTCGTTCGTTATTATATGGTTACATTTTCGCTTTCACGTTGTCCCGACGGAAACTCGTCTGCTGTAAAGTATATTCGTTGTCTTTTATTAGAAATCACTCATCGAAAAAAATGATACGTCCATAATTTTCTAAAATACAACTCAGATAATCGCAACGAAAAATTTTGGACTATTTAAAAGTAAAGTTGTTTTTTTAATTCTATTTTAATTTTAGTATTCTATTGATGGTTTTTTTTGCAGAATTGCTTGCTTCTGAGCCAACGAGCCATCAGAAGCTAAGTGATTTTTAGCATGTTGGGTAAGGAAGTATTAAGCGAGTGATGATGACTGTAGTAAAAAAAAATCATATATTCCGGACCCCAATTATCCTCGCTATGCCACTCGCCATGGTGACAAAATGTTCATGCATTCATGTCACTTTTTAAAGTCAAATATTATAAGGGGGTAAAAACTTACCATGCCCCAAACGCTGATGATGAGGGTGGTCGAAAAAATCATATTTTTAACCGGGCGCCATTTACCCTCGTTGTGCCGCTGCTGACTAGCCACCACTGCCCAAATTGGGTAAGGAAGGGTCCACAAAAAAATCTTTTTCCCCTATAAACACAATTTTGCAACGAGCACTAAACGATTGTGTTCACCATTTCGAGCTGAAATGAATTTTTATTTTAAAACATACTTCTGAGCCTTCAACACACGTGTTGATGCTCCAATTCATTTTTACTCTCGCGAAGGTATAGAGTATTGTTACGAACATGGAAAGTCGCTTCCCAGCAATGTTAGTCTTACGGTTGGGAAGAGAGTTCTACAGAGGTAAGTATGGAATGAACGACAGCAGCCAGGCCTGACCTTGGCGACCATTTTGGTGACTTGGCGACGAAATGTGGGACCACAAAAACGCTGGAAATTTCTAAATGTCTCTATTAGGGGTGGAGATATACAGAATTTACCAGATGATTCCATGTGACGTCACGGACTGTCGGGGAAGCTATAAAAGGACCGATCTCGGTCACAGGTAGTAGTGTTGGGGTGCTGATCGACTGTGATCGTGTTTATCGACTGGAATCGCCTTTGAAATCTCTCTTTGAAGTGTTGTCCTCAGTGCGAGCTGGTAAGCTGTTAGACACCGAGCGGTATTGAAAGCGCTGTTGCTGTTCTTATTCAGTGAATTGCTGTCTGTTTGTTTTGCTAATCTGTACAAGAGCTGTTTTTCCTGTTACCTGTGCTTCGTGATTTCCGGAATATTCGAGATTAAAGTGTCTTTCGCCATTATACTGCTTGTTGAACAGTTTCTACCGCACACACACCGGGCGATATTTGCAACAGTATTGTAATCGCCGAAAAAAAGAACCCGAAAGAGTTACACGAGAAGAACTCACAATAGAGAACAACATTTGGAAAGATCTTTTAACGCGTGCAATGTCATTTACGTTAAGGGGAACAACTCTTAAACTTCGGAAAAATGGGGGTGAAAATTGTCAAATTCGACACATTATATCTCTGAGACCAGTGGCGGACTGGGTCTGAAAATAGTGGTTGCCAGGAGTCAGTCAGGGCCCCTACATATCTATAATCGAAACATTAATTCATATGTATATTAACTTATATATATTTAATTTTTTATATTTAATTATATTAATTTAAATCTATAATATTTAATAATTCTATATTTAATTTAATTTTTTATTATATATTTCATTTTACCGCGCTTTTAAAATAAATCCCTTTTAACACCCTTTAATTTTCTACTTTTAAAATAACGAAACTATGTTTAAAGTTATTTGATTTTAAATTCCGTAAACTAAATATTATATAAGAAACACGGACCTTGGGTACAGGGCTATTTTATTTATTTGCTTTAGAAAAGCTAACTATAGAGAAAGAGTTCTTTTTTCTCTCCCACATTTCCTGGGGGCACAAATTGTCTTATATTTAAGGGGGCCCACTTGCCATCGGGCAAGCTGGCAACCTCACCAGTCTGCCACTGTCTGAAACAATCCAATTCACAAACTAACTTTTTTCTAGAAAAATATCTGTTCTTTCTCTTATAGTACACACATTTGCAAACCTTTATATTTGATTTTATTTATTTGAGAGAGTAATAAATATGGGTATAATTTTTGGAGAAAAATGAGATAGTCACCTTGCTCATGATTACGGATAAAATATTTATCTAAACACAATATTTTGGGTGTCTGAGTAATCCTAGCAGTCTGTTTAAGAAACTGAACCACAATTTATTAACATCTAAATTTAATTTCTTTTTTATATACCAATTTAAAATAAAAATGTTAAAAATAGTTAAAGTTTCAACATTTCTAACCACCCCAAAACACTTCTTTGGAGAAAAATGTACAAAATTGTGGTTCAATTTGCAGAACAAAGCAAAATAAATATTCGGTAAGAATTTTATGTAAAAATATTCAATAGTTCTTGAGATAGCGTGCGAGCAATATCAAAAAAACACATTTTGAGATACAGCGTTTACATCGAAGAGCTGGTACATTTTCCGTCATAACTTTCATAATTATGGGAATTGTTTAACGCGGATTGTTTTAAATTGTTCAGAAAAGACAGGGAAATAATTAATATATTTTTCCTAAAATCGAATATTTTCGAAGTTCAACAGCCGTATGTCCCCTTAAACGAAAATGGTACACATATCTTTAGTTATACCCGTGATAGCACTCTGTTTAGTGAAAATGTTAAATGCCTTTTTTTCGTGCAAGTTATTGAGTTAGAAAGTTCTTACAAAACTTTTTTATTTCAGAGGTCAAAAAAATAGCCACGCTGACCCACTGGTAAGTCTTCGAGGCAAGAAGGCTCAAGGTTCGAAACTCGTTTCCATTGAAAATCCGCCGTGGCTCACTCCAAATCTAATTTCATGGGTCCAACGTCCTCCCGTTGGTGTGGTGTGGAAGCTTGGAGACAGCGGTGTTGGCCCAAGAGTCGTCCTCGTCATCTGACCACGGCTCAAGATTTCAAGGTTCGTTCCAAACCAGCCTCGTGTAGCTCCAAAACGGAACCTTATTTAAATAGTCTAAGTAACAAGGGGAACGTTGCACGGGAATCAATCTGGAACCATTGAATAAATAATGTATAAAATTTTAAGATGACTCAAAACCCTTTTTTTTTTCTTCAGATAATAGTTTCCGAAGTTAGCACCAGATAACATCAAAAATACAAGAAACCCTAAATAAATAAATAACAAGGTCAAACTTTATATCAAGAAAAGCAATTTTAGATATTTTAAGGTCCTTTTATTCATAATTTCAAGATGGTCACGCGACTTTGCGGGCCGCAGAGTTCCAGGTTCGAAACACGATTCTGCTGAAGATCCGTCGTATGGATGGCGATTATTGCGAAAATAACCAATTTTCGGTTATTCAGGTTTCTTTCACCTCCGGTTTAACGTGGCGGTTTTAACCGCTCAAAATAACCGGTTTTCGGTTATTCAGGTTTTTTTCACCTCTGGTTTAACGTGGCGGTTTCAACCGCTCGAAATAACCGGTTTTCGGTTGTTTTTTTCATGGAAAACAAATGCTGTTTGTAGACAAAATTTTTATTATTATTGTTTATATATGAAATCAATCCATTGGCAAAATATTTATCTGTTAATAAAGACTCTTTCATTAATCCGCCAACCAACAGGCGCCTCGAGAAAGGGGTTGTCGTTGATTGGCCTAAGATGATGAAATTCAAAGCTTCATAAATTTGTAAATTGTAGTCTAATCGAACCTAAAATCGAGTCTATCGTCCGATATGGTTTTTTTACCCGGTTTCTGGATTTTATAAAAAAATAACCGGTTATAACCGGGATAAAAATATAACCTAAAAAACCGAAACAAAAAACGGCTTTCCGTTAAAACCGGTAGGTTTTTCCCATCCCTAATCCGTCGTGTGTGTGGGCCTGTTGCGCGTTAAATCATATGTAGAGGGCCGAAGCGTCCTCCGCTGGTGTGGAGCGGAAGTTTGCAGAGGGGGTGCCAGCTCAGGTGTCATCCTCGTCAGCTGACCACGGTTCAAAATGACGTGGTACGTCTCAAACTAGTGTGCTGCTTTAAAACGAGATGTTAGTATAACTACACCTAAACTAACTCAAGATAGTCGCGTGACAGCCATCTCAACAAACGCTGTTAGCGATTCTCTCAAGTGAAAGTATACAGAAAAATCGAGGGTAGAAAACCCCGTTTTCCCACCGCACTCGCATTGTGGGGTCACAGGATGTGATTACTGACCGATTTTATCTCTATTTGCGCCTCTTAATCGCTGTCTCAATATGAAAATAATTTAAAAGAATTTTAAAAACACTCTTTTAGTAGTGTGCTAAAAAAAAAAAAGATTTTAAACCTTCGGTCGAACTCGACTCATCTCTGAGATTAAAAGTTCAATTTTTTCTTAGGCTTAAGATAAAGCTTATTAAACCGAACTGCTCGGGGATACAAAGCTATATTTGCTGTTCTAAATAACATTTTCGTATTTACTTGCAATCTCAACTGACAAAATGTTCAGGAATTCTGGAGGGAGTTGACGTTTGTTTTCCCGTAAGGGTCCTGAACAATGACAACTGTTGTCGGGGAGACCCTGAAATAATTCGACATTTTTTAAAACATATTGGAAATAACGATCGATATCATTGAATTAGGGGTTGGGACACAGGTATACGAACTTTTGAAGGTATATAAAAAGAAATATTAAAAAAAATTGAGGAAATCAAAAATACAAAAGTAATCGGGCGCATCTCATTTACCAGATTAACGTGCCCCTCACGTACATCAAAAGAGCACTAGAGAAAAAAACCACGATACCCTAGTGTGAGTGCTAGGGAGCCTGGAAGTTAATAGAGGTCCCACGTCTTCCTCGGTAAAGCCCGCGATGGAAGTTCTTCACAGCCAGCCGCACCTCTTCATTGCTTTGGAAGTGACGTCCCGATAGTGCTGACTTCAATGCAGGAAAAAGGTGAAGATGGGTGCCGAAGGTCCTCCCACTGATCACAAGACTTCAAGAAAGCAATAAGGATCGATGGGATTTTCTTGGACGATAATGCAAGACCACACACATTGACATTGACTCTACAGGGCAGCCCCGCTTTTGAGATCTCGCGATCTCTTTTCGCAGTTTGGGTGGCTGCCCGTAGGATAAGAGATCTACCAACCAACCCCCGGGGCCGACGAGGCCCTGCCACGGCGACCTACACCCGAACAACTTTATTTATATTAAACCAAAATTGATACATGATATAAACAACAGAATTGAGGGTTGACATTTAAAGTGAGGTACACGAAGGGTACATTGCAGAGAACAGGTGCAGGTCTTCAACATTTTTAAGACCCGTTTATTGAATTGTTTAAACATGATAGAATAACATTAGATTATAAGAATATAATGAAAAAATATTATTATAACAAAATATTGTTAAACGTTTTGCAAATTTTTATGATCACTAGGTGAATTGGATAATAGGTCTAGATTATGTTAGAGTTACAAACATGCTGGACCAAGTATTAGGAGGGAATGACCTATTACATGAAAATTTGAAACAACGTTCTAAATAAAGATATAGTTTAATGGAATACACTAGTTAAAAAGGTTTTGATGAGCTAGACAAGAACAATTTTAATTAAGGTATTATTTTCAAACATATTTAGTTTAATCAAGGCTAAACGCTTGAAGGCAGCAGGGAGTTTATCCTGCCGGTTGGTGCACTGAATTTATTATTTAATTAATTATAACAGGATGAATTGCAGTTAGACTCTTTGAAAGTTAAACTTGTGATTTTATGAGTCATTTGAAAAATGGAGGAAGCGTCCCCTAGTATATAGATTTTAGAAGAACTTAACGGACGTTGGTTCCAACAAATAATACCAATTTTTTATCAGATTAAAAAGTTAATATAATATTAATAATTATTACTTATAAAAAAATAAAAGTTGGAACTTGAAATAGCATGCATTATACACTTTTTGTATTATATAATTCACAAAAAACATGTTGCATTACCAAGGATTTGCTAGTAATGGGAATAATCCCTTGAGTTTTTATACATTTCTATTTCAGCAAGATAACATGGACATCTTTTATCTCTTGCCGAATGAAATAGTGATGGATTATTGTGGTCGAGGTTTTTGGAATAACAATTTACACAGAAGCAGTAATCGGACAAGCAGTCTTTGGTTGGGTGGTAGCCAGCGCATGTCGCGCATGATGGAATATTATGATGACAGTTTTTTGTAGTGTGTCCGTATGCCTGACAGAAGTTGCATCTCTTGATGTGGAAAAACTCTGAGATCTGGTACATTTTCCACCTCAGTGGGATTTTCTTGATGAGAGTGAGTTCCTTTAAAACTGTGGCTGGTGATTCTAGGACCCAGTTAGTAGTGTCTGGTTTTGAACCTGGGAACTGGAAACGAGCTTTCAGTAAACCAGAATCTTTGGAGTAGGACTGTATGGTTGATTGGATTTCTTCTAATTGGATTGATGTTGGAACATTTTTAATGATGATACTTGGGTGCCGCACACCAGGTTGTTTTGTTAAAATTTTTGAAGCAATACTTTCATTGAGTTGAATAATGTTGTTGAATGAAGATTTATCTTCCTCTGTATTAAATGAGACTGCTATGCCGTTTTTGGAAATTGATTGAAGACCTTTAATTTTGAATTCCGATGCTGGGAGTGTCTCGTTAAGAAGTGTTGGAAGATCTTGAGATGTTTCTATTGCCGGATAGAGAAGTAGTGTTTGCCTTCTTGTGTTCTCTGCCATGGTTTTTTGTGGTGATGGAACCAATGGAGGGTTGACTTCGTCTTCTTGTGGGATGAAGGCTTGTTGTGATGTTGATTGTAGTAAATTAGCTTGCGATGGGTCATGGCCATCCTTGTGGATTCCCACCAATAGGAGAAGATTGTCAAATTGCGCCTCGATTGAAGAAAATAGCTCTTCTGCCTTGGAACCGGGTAGGGATTGAGCAGTTGTGTTATGATCTTTAAAGTGGATAATTTCTCTCAATTGATGTAATGATTTATTGAGGGTTTCTTTTACTTTTATGACAGAGAATGGATGTGATGGCTCTTTTGCGATTGGGAAAGTGGAAGAGTCAGTATCTTTATGGGGTTTAACCTCTGACAGTTTCGAAGCCAGTTGAGCTGTTTCCAAATGATCAAGGAGATCAAGAGCTTTGGGAATGTTTGGAGTTTGACAAGAAAGTGTTTTCCTTAATCTTTCTACCAGTTCATCGGACAGGCACTCACTATCGGGAGTGAATTCTTGATCATCCCGTTCAGAAATGGAAATATTGATGTGAGGCTCGGTGTTTGAGTAAAGGATTTTTATCTCCTCCTCCTCATCTACTATTGGAAAACTCAAGGGGCTCATTTCCGCCAATGCTCCCTCGATGTCAGAAGTACTTGGTGAGAGTTGTGGGGTTGTTCCCGAAGGAATTGTGCCATCTGGATTTTGAACTAGTGATGAAGAGTTCGGTGGTTGCAAGGGTGACCCTTGATGATGTAGGTTAACCCCCGTAGAAGATGTCGTTTTTATTGTATGGTCATTCCCAGCCTGGGAGGTCTCTGATCTTAAATATTGGTAATCCGAGAATAAAACTTTATTGAGTTCAAGGAATTTGTCAAGGCGGTCTGGGAATTTTTCCTTTACATGTTGGATTATTCTATCTTTCTTATCTTTTCCCTCTTTAATTGTTTTTTCGATAGATCTAGACAAAGCTTGGTCAATGGGAGAGATTCTCCAGCAAGTTGGCTCTCGTGAGCTGCAAGGAGTTGATGGCGTTTCTGTTTCGTTTCCCTGCGCATAAGAATTGCTCGAATTGGAAGAAGGAGCTTTTATTTCTGGAGAGGATGATCTCGATTTGCTGACTTGTGTTGGATGGCTAGTCTGATTTCTGAATGAGTAAGGAATGTCCCGAACTTCTCTGTTGCACTGTTGGCTTGTGAAGCCACGGTTTTTCCTATTTCTTGGCATAATGTTATATTGATTTGAAGACTGAGTATAGAACTAGAGCCTGCCGGGGCAGTTACCTCCCACGTCCCCAACCCCGCATGCACTATGCAGAAAAAAAAACTAATTTGGAAACATTAGACTTATAAAAAACATTAATTTTTAAAAACTAATGAAAAAGATAACGTTAGGAGGCGGAACCAATGACAGGAAAAAGAAGGGGGAAGAAACGAAGAGAGGGGGTAAAAAATTTTTGGGGGAAAGAGAAAAATGGGTACCTGGTGTGTACCAAAAATGGTGACCCTGGGGTTAAAAGGAGGTGAGCTATAAGCTAAAGTATTTCCCATGTTAAAAACACATAGGAAAAAAAACTGACCAAAAAGGGGGGGAAAAATAATTTAAAAAGCTAAAAACTATTGAGTTTGCTATGGCATGTGCTGGAGATTTTAAGGCAATGTTGGGGGGGGACCTAAGCTAACCACACACCGAAAATGAGGAAGATTGATGTTAATGGAGGGGGGGAAAGAAGAAAAGAAGTGATTTGAGAGAAGGGAGGAAAAAGGGGGGAAAAATGGAGAAAAACATGAAAACCAATAGCAAAAAGATGGCAAACCTAGATTGGAACAATATAATGAGAGCTTAATAGAATCTAATTAAAAGTAACAATGATATGATTAAAAATGTAAAAATTAATCAAAACAAATCAACAGTGTTAACCTATAGGGAATGCTTTCAATGGTAACCAAGGTTACGTTGGAAGCTAGAGATATAGAAGGAAGGTATATAAATGAGAAATACAAGATGGAGGACCAAATTTTAATGAGCTTGGTACTAATTAACCGTAATTAATATTTAATTGCCACATACGTCCACACAGCTATCGCTCAGACCAGAGAGGAAGAGGATTAATTTGGATTGATTGATTGGGTGCCGAAAGGGAATGATGATGATGATGATAGAAACAAATATTTGAAATCTTTTTGCAATAAATACTATGATAAAATAGAGTGGCAACAGCTAATTCTTAGTGTCTTGTGGCAACACTCAGAAATAAGTTCTTAAACAAGGGAGCCAATCAGGTACCAGAGTAAGTACTGTCACTAGATGCCAAAGGCACCTCCCTGTCTGGCCCAAACAACAACTTAGCGTGTACAAGATGGCCGACTGAATTTAATGGCTGATATTGCCTAAGTATTTAATTAAAACTGAATATACAGAAAATAAAACACTATGATACTGTAAGAAAGAATAGAGATAATACGAAAATACAAAGACCGGAAGAATAAGAAAAAATCAATTAATAGGAAGAAGCATGATTCCACCTCAAAAGTTAATTAGAATTAAAACTATGATTTAATTAAAAACATGAATAATTAACATTGAAAAACTGCTCCAGCCATCATTACCAACTTCCCCTCCCAAACTCCATGTTTACAACGGAAAGAAGAGAGGGGCTTCATTTGAATGAATTTTGAAAAAATCAGGAAAAATAGACCAAAAATAGACAGAGAGTTAGAAAAGAGGGGAAAAAAATGAAAGAAAAACGCTTGATTGATGAGAGGGAAAAAATGAATTTTAATTATGATTGTAAGATTAATTAACAAAAATTAACAAAATTGGTGTTTAATAATTATGAGGAAAAAATGACTAGAAATCCTACAATGTAAATAACTAAAAGTTTTATAACTTTTTAAGTTTTTATGATAAATTCAAAAAACTAAGGGGAGAGTAATTGGTATTGATTAAGGAAAAAATAGTTAAAGAAATTTACAAAAGTGAAAATAAGAAGAAAAGTTATAGGGTTGCAAACACAAAGGTAGAAAGGAAAACGGAAGTCTGACTAGAGCACACAAACAATTTTCAAAAATTCATAATTAAATAACAAAAAATGATACAAAAAAGCAAAAAATACCAAAATGCTCTGCACAGTACACACTACAAGATGGGAACATATTGGAGGCACTTACCCCGGCCAACTCCGTTGAAGCTAGCCAGACATCTCAAGTTGGGGCATGTTCGTCAAGAAAATATCCAATTGCACCCCTGCAGAGACCGGAAGTTCTTATCGTGTATTCCAAAAATGATGATGATATTGAAGAATAATCACAAGAGCACTGGCACACACAAAAATTTTTAAAATTGGGCAAGAGGTTGCAAAGTAATGGTGGAAAATGTAAATTTTTAACGGAGCGATGTGAAACGCGACCTCGCTCAGGAGATCGCGAGTTCGATTCTCTAAGACCACACACAGCAAGGGACACAAAAGAACACATTCTTTGCCTGGGATGGGAGAGATTGGAACACCGGGCTTACAGCCTCAATCTCATCCCATCAGACTTTCACCTTTTTCCTGCAATGAAGTCAATACTGTCGGGACGTCACTTCCGAAGCAATGAAGAGTAGCATTAACGCCAGCCTATGCCCCTGAAGAGTAGCAGGAGGCAGTAAACAACTTACTTCAACCGCTGGGCACCGATTTTTAACAAAATGGTTTCTTGAAATTTATTTCACTGTATGACAAATGTTTCAATGTCGGTGCGAAAATGTGGAAAAATAGCCAAACGTTTCTATTTTGTTATGACATTGAGTGTTTCGGTTTGTAATAAAGCTTCGTTGTGAAAAAGCATGACGAATCTTGCTTTCAGAACGACCCTCGTATTTTAGATAGATTCGATATTAGATATTTATCAACTATGAATAATAGATATGTTCTTTAACCTGTAGGAATCGGCAGAAATCGAAGAAAACATTCCCTTCCATGCGGCTGCCTTTTCCAATGAAGAGAAAAATTCTTACCCCTACTAGAAAAAACATATGCGCATTCACCCCATGTGGTATTGTTCGTTTTACACTGGGGTGCGGGGAATGATTACCTAATTTTAATTAGTATTTGTTAACGTTTTAGGAAGGCTCCTAGATTTGGCTACGTATGTCGCGATAATTTTTTTTTAATTTTCCCTTCCCACTTTTGATACATATTTTGTTTTTATGAGTATCGAGCATTTTGCAACATGCAGGCTTTCTTTTTCTAAGCAAATTATAAAATTAAAACAGTTCTTCTACTAGAGTTTAAAGAACAGAACTTCAAGAACTAAGAGAGTAAAATTTATATAAAATAAATGTTTAATAATAATCATATGTGGAAAAGGTGTTTACATTTTCTACCACTCACCCAGGTGAGGCGAAGTATCTTTTGTTGGACATTTCAAGTGTGTGACAGGGGGAGGTTTTCTTCTAATGGTGAAGAATTTCTGCTGCTACCATATTCTCAGAACCTACCCTGAATGCCATTTCCGAAATGAAAGGAATATAAGTGAAAAAAAATCACATTAAAGTTGTTTTAGTCCCGATTTAAAAAATCCCCTCAAATTCTGGTAATTTCAAAATAACTTCAAAATTTAATATGCTGACTTTAAATTATTTTAACCAAAATGTATGATGTCACACTTCTTGTTACCAACTCCCTCCCCTTTGTCACAATTTCACAAACCCCCTCCCTCCAAGCGTAACATCATTTACGGACGGCCCCTTTTCTAATTCATCTTCACAATTTGAATCTCTATCATCATAATTCTCTGCGTCTAAATCCTTCATCACATTCTCAATCTCAATTTGCGTGAGATATTAAAAAAAAATTAACAAACAAACACGAGAAAAGAAAAATCCGTTTGTTATATACAGCGTAAAATTATCGAATGCTGTATCTATTTTGAGAATTGGTAGTTTTTTCCAAAAAGTCGCCAATACGCACACAACTGATGACATTGGCGAAAAACATCCCCACCAGCTCGGGGTCAAAAATGGGTTGAGGAAATTCCTCTTCTGGGAAAATGGGGTTTGTTATATACAGCTCAAAATTATCGAATGGTGTATCTATTTTGAGACTTGGAAGTTGTTTCCAAAAAGTCGCCAATACTCAGACAACTGATGACACTGGCGAAAAACATCCCCACCAGCAAGGGGTCGAAAATGGGTTGAGGAAATTCCTCTCCTGAGAAAAAAGGGGTAGGAAAAGTCTTTCAATCACTCGGTACAGCAGTAGTCAGCCGAAGCTTAAGGGGGGGAAAATCGGTACAGCGTATGTACCGCCGATTGGAAAAGGTTAATTTTTTAATATTTTTAATTATCCGTTATATCTTTTATGTTATTAAAAAATGAGTCTACAAAAATCAACTTGTGGGTCATTTAGAAAGCCTTCGTGGGTCAGTATCTGACCCGCGGGTCATAGGTTCGGCACCACTGATGCAGACTATGGACAGAACAAGTGCAAGGCTACTAAATAATACGGGTCGAATGTCCATCCAATAATTGAAATTACTTTGTTAACGAAATCATGACTATCATATTATGACGAAGAGATTCAGCTGAAAATAAACGAAATCAGTAATTCCAGTGAACAATTTGGTTGCCGAAGATGGCTATTCACAAATATGTATGAATATGTGCATTTATTAGGTATGAGATCCTCATATTTAGAGACTGGAGTGCAGAAAAATTTACAGAGTATAGTGCCGTTGGACATACGTCCAATCAGAATCTCTCCAAGGAGCAATCTGAGGAATCAACGTCCAGTCAACAGTGTGATTAGGAAACGTCAGTGTCAATCCCAGGATTCCGTCACACTCTCCCTGTATGTCACCAACCCCATCCGGTCAATTGATCGCTAGTGAGAATGTAATTAATATTCCTTTCCCTTTTAAGAGTGGTCAGCTCTACGTTACAGTCAGCGTTCAAAGCCACTGTAATCAACAAAGACGAGGAAAAAAAAGCAACAACAAAACCGAGTTAGTAAACAACTATTTATTTCACTTTTCACGAACAAATAAACATTATAAAAGTAACAATTTTTCAATATCGAGCACTTTTAAATAAAAAAATAATAATAATTGTTCATGTTCAAACTGGAAGAAAAGACATGTTTATTGATGGCTTGTTTATGGCAAATACTACAAGAAACTGTTGAATTCCAGCAACTATACTGAAGTTGATCCTCTGAAAGCAGTACAACAATATCGCACTTGGGTGCCTTTCTGTCATCACGAACATTTTGACAGCTCAACTTTAAGAGCCTTTTCGTTTCCTCTTCGAACTGACCGCATCTCGTCCTCCATTTAGGGCGGGATATTCCCTCACATTCACTGTTCTGCATTGGAAATAGTCAGTGGAAATCATTTCACGTCCCGTCAAGTCGCTCCTAATTGAGAGAAATTACAAAATGCAGGCAGGATGTCCTGAAATTCTTCATTCCATATCTTGAAGCTTAACCTACTTTGTCTAGTGTTACCAAGGACTCAATGAAGTTACCACGGATGAGCCAACGACTCGTGATAAAGGGGTAGGATGACAGCTTCTTTTGAAGAAGTGACCTGGAGCACCTGAGGAAGAAGGGAGGGTTGCCATCCTTAAAGACTTTTATGGAGAATTGTGTCACATTTAGTTTCGCATTCAAGAAAACCATAGGAAAACCTCCAACAATCAGCTGGAAGATTCTTTTACCGAAGCGCTCTTCTGTCTATCAGTTTTTTTAATACTGCTGGCTAACGAAGCTTTGTACATCATTCTAGAATACTGAATTTCTTTGCTCGAAGTTTTTTTTTCATAAGTAAATGTTCTTCATTCATCTGGTTACCCCGTCATATTTAGTTTCTCCTCTTTGTTTCGTATAATTCTTCCTTGTTTCTTACTTAGTTTTTCAATTCCAGCCTCTCTTTCTCTCTTATTTTCGCTCCTCTCTAGCTTTTTCATAGAATATTCTCGAATTTCTTCATTTTATGTGACTTCTGCGGTGCAACTCAATCTTAAAAAATCAGATAAAATCCTTAAAATGGAAATGTCTTCCACCTGAAGATGCCCCGGAATTTTGTTGTCTTCACAGTTTTTCATAGCGCTTTCGTTCTTATTCGTCCCAATAATACTGTATAAATGAATAACTTCTTCAGAAGAAAATTAGGTGAGTGCTTCTCTTTTGTATCTCTTTTGTATGTATCGTAAAACAACCTAGTATTCAAACTAAAGAAGCTTCTTTATCTTCTCCTTGATATTTCTTCTTCTGCTATTTATTGGCGATATTTCAAAACGGATGTGTAACTTCATTGGAAGAAAAATAGATAAAGGTCTCTTTCCTTCGTCTGACGGGACATTCATCAGGTGCTCTTTACTGTTTCATCCCTCCTGCCCATTCTAAGATAGGTTCCTTGACATAAATTCTGAACAAGTGGATAGGTGTACAAAGTATTACCATCGAATGATATTAAACAATTCCGCCATTCGGATTCCTTAGATTCAGTCCTTTCCCTTCAAGTGATGTGCAGCTTCAGGAAAGCCTTATCTGATATTGCAACTCAATAGGTATGGCTTTGCCTATTTGATTTGATTTCCCACTCTAGTTATTTCGGGACGAAACCATTTCAACTTGACGATTCAGAAAGTGCCACAAAAATGCGAGGAAATCGGAAGGCTCCAAGAAGTTTCACTTTTGGAAGAATTTCATGAAGTTTTAGAGCTCATTTATACATTTCAATTTAGTCCCATTTGCATTTCTTTCTGTTCTTCCTAACTTTTTAATCCTTCGTTCCCATTTTCTACCTTTATTTCTATTCTTTTAATGCCTTATATCGTTTATATATGCATATATTCTCGAACTCCTTTCTTGTATCTTTTGCGTTGTAAATCTGTATTAAAATATCACATAAAACTGTTGCTCACACCAAATAACAACCAAATCTTCCAACTGATGCCGCGGCTTACTGCTTTAGATTTCTTTGATTCCATTCTTTGTTGACCGTAGTAAATATATATGTATATAAAATATATAAGTTCATTCCGATAATTAAATTCGCCTCTTTTGTCCAAAAAACATTTGCTTGTTGTAACGACAGCTTATGCCTCCACTAAAATTATTAATTATTTTCTGAACGTCATGCCAACCTGAAATCTCAGAACGTACCGTAACAAAGCGTCGAATTCGAAAATCCACATGATGTTTCATTTTGTATGTCTTTCTCG
>BGPR01032648.1:0-17393 GCA_013235015.1 Araneus ventricosus | reverse complement strand
ATAAGCATAAGCAGTTCTCCATATCCAATTATGAACCATGATTTATTATTATTTACATGGTTACCGTTCACCAACAAAATGTCCATCTGTTCTGATGTGCTCTAGACCAGATTTTATGAATGATAACGCCCGTTCTCACAGTGGACGAAATTCTTGAAGATGAAAATATCACCCGTTTTGAATGACCGGCTTTTTTTTCCCGATTTAAACTCGATTAGGAATGCATAGGACGGCTCGTCTTACATTTCGTGTGTCTAGTTTGGAAACTTTTAATGGCATTCAATCAAGAGTAAGAGAAACTACCCTAAGACCAGCTAGATAACTTAGTGATCATCATACCCAGACATTGTACTTTCTGTCTTGCTGCACGTAAAAAGCATGAAACCTACTAAACTTCATAAAAATCATATGGTGTTTACTTTTCTATACGATTCTCCTGTATTCTGCATTCTCCAGGGAGCATTTCCCGTATTTTATCGTGTTCTATGGTACACTACCGTATTTTGAATTCTACAATTTTTTTCATATTAAACAAGCTGTATGTTTACGGCAATTTTGTTGTGTTTTTTCTGCCTTATTCGTATAAACTGGCATTATCCTTATTTTAAGAGTATGGTCATATATTAAAATCATAGCAATCGAAAAGAAAATGTGTTTAATTCTAGTTATTGTCTGAAAACCGGCTATAGGGAGGTAAAGATTTCCAGTAGCAAAATGCTATATCATAATTTGACTGCTACTACATTGGGAAAATAAAGAAAAATTGTTTCCATAGCTACGTTTAAAATGTAGTTTCGTCGATGGTTCAGAATGCATGACTTACAGGAAAGAAAAACACCGATAACATCGCCTCGAGCAAGCCAGTGTCAGATGACAGTATTCAGGTATATGACATTCAGTCCATTTTTGCTGTTTCTGTCTACGAAGCTTTGTCGTTTTCTTTATAAGTTATAAAATAAAGTTTTCAAATAGTTTACTTTATAAAATGTAGGAAACAATATATCTCCTCTAAGGTAAAGTGGTTTGTAAATTGTAATTAAAATTAACATTTTGCTTACATTTATATCATGTGTCTTCGAATGTGCCATTTCGTTTGGCTCATTCATTATTCTTCATCGTAAAAAGGTTTTATTTATCAGTTTATACTTTATTTAGCAAATGCACTTTATACCATTTATAAATGTTATTACTAATTCTAACGCAAAAGGCTATGCTTTTAGATAGCAGAGTTTGCTTCAAATGTAAAAATTTTTGTTTCCACTCTTGAATAAAATAGAAGTATACAGGACTAGAATTTTCTGTTTTTATTCTTTTTATATATTCTTCATTTTGTCTTTCCCTGTGTTTTACTTTTTTAATCTGTTCACTTTGGGTTGTTTTCATCAAACGGAATTCATTCAACATTTGTCTTTTTCTGTGTTTTTCATGTGGAGTTACGACAAAGCCAATATTTTACGGCTCATGACTAAAATTTGGCCATTTAAAAATACAATTTTTAAGCGATTCCCATCAAAATTTTACGACCGATGAAGTTCCTTTGAGTTTTAACTGCTAAATTTATAAATTTTTAATCATTCCCTTCATTACAGTTTCACATATTTGTTTTTGTCTCAAGATATGTATTCGTAAAAAAGATTATGTTAACTCTCTGATTCCTAACACCATTAGAATAGAGGAACCTCAAAATATGGGAACGTCCGAGTTCCTCTTTCAAAGGTAAGGGAAATTCACTTCCCCCCTCAAAAAACGGCACTGTCCGAATTCTAAGACCCCCCCTTCTCCCCTAATACATCTGGAGGAGACACGCTAAGGAAGAAAGCGTTCGCCGCGGGTGTGAAATCAATCACACTTATCGAAAGGGGTGGAAATTTCATAGTGATATTCAGACGTTTCGGACGACCGCCGTCTTTTGCTTGAAGGGACGTTTCGGACCTTCCCGTATCGATAGAGTTCAGGGCTTCTGTAGTTTGTATTTTCTCTAATTCTTTTGTTTAGTCATTCTTTAATAGCTTTATCATCAAAATCACCATACCGATCAAAACTTAAGAAGTACATATTATCTCCTTAGAAGTCAGAAGGGAAAAGAAGATTATTCACTGGAAATAAGGATTACATATCTAAAACTTCTGTGGCAGAATTTTCCTAGTAGTTCTGTGAACAGCTGCTCTCGTGTCCGAAAAAACGATCTGCTCTTTATTCAAACAGATCTCTGCTTTTATCCGTATTCACAATATAATAAACCAAATATTTTCAGAACTTCATTATCTCTAAATCGATTGAATTAAATTTAACTCCATATCATTAGAGATTGAATTTGAGAAAAAATAAATTTCAAGATGCCCGTAATATATACAATAATGTGTTTGAAATTAAAACCAAAAACGCAGAAAATAACTGAAATGAAAACATTATACTTTTTAGTAAATTTATAAAATTCTTTGTATGTTTTTAAAAATTTTTTATTAGAATTATTCAAATCAGTAACGTAAATATTGACGTTATCTTTTTAAGTTATTTTGGTTTTCCATTTTGTGTTATATGCTTTAAACTATTTTAGGTTGCATAAATATTCATATTCAATTCAAACTAAAACCTCTAATTTTTTTATGTGGCTGTGGTTGAAGATGATGGTACACTTATTTTATTTTCGAATAATTACTTACCAGATACCATCAGTGAGAATTATAACCTGTAACGCTCAATTTCTATTTAATTCTTAGAACTTTTTGTATCCATTATCCGTCAAAATTCTTCGCTATTTGCTTAAATATGGAACAATTTTGACAAATATTGCACAAAGAAAAACCAATCCAAATATTTAACTTTCAGATCAAATCTACTTCAGTTTATCTGACGATAATTCATTTTATTTTCCTGTCCCTAGCAACATATTTTGTTCCGGTTATATTGATTTTTCATTTAGTCAGTCAATTTAAATGAATATTATAACTTCTATCAAGTAATAACGTTTTCATAAAGGAAACGAAATGAAAATTTTTAAATTACCTTTCCTTTTATAAACACTCAGAGTTAGCTATTCGTTTGTATTTCCAAAACATATACAATTGACAATTATTTAGTAAAGTGGGAACTTGGTTCCATATTTTGAAATTCGCTACAATTTTCATAAACAAAAAAATATCTGTTATTTCCTCAAAATAACTGAAATGTGGAATAGGATTTTCCTTCTTATTCGACAATTGTTATTTTAAGTCCGAACATGTTATTTTATGTGATGTCTGCAAAAATTGTTCTGATTGCAAGTAAAAAATAGTATCTTCAAACTAGCGCAGGACCAGTTTTACCATTAGATGATCCTAGGTGATCACCTAGAGGCTTCACACAAATGGGGTACTTGTAAATCAAACGTAGATACATCATTTCAAACGTTTGGAAGAGCACAAGTACGAAAAATTAGCTTCCTATAGGAAATATTGATTTTTTTTATTTATATTATGAATTTAACTGTAAATGTATTCTTAAGTATTTTAATAAATTATTGGTGTTTAAACTACGAGTTGATGAAAATTTTTGCAAAATCTTTTTTTCCATTTTTATGCAAATTAAATAATGATTTGCTAATTATCAACGATCTTTAACTTTTTTATCAATTTTTTTATATTTGGCGATTTGTGTGAATATGTAAGAACGTATTGATAAGGGGCGCATGAATTTCCACTCTTAACTGAATATCGTTAAAACTTGTTAAATTCGGACTATTGATGCTAAGGAATTGACAACCTGTGTGAAACGCTGAAATATACTTTTTTCCCTTTTTAGTGGTGTGTGTGCGTGTGTGTGTGTGTGTGTGTGTGTGTGTTATTCAATAAGGGCTTGGCTTGCGTACATTTCAGTATTTTTATCGGTGCATTTCTAATTAAAGATCCAAAAGAAAAGAACTCAGACCATGAGGAATTTTTCAGCACAACAGATTGTAAATGCGGCTCAGAAGGTGACGTGGACAGCTTTGTTATTAACTGCATTTTTATTAGAAAATTTTTTAAAAAAATAGACCTGCTGATGCAAACAAAATCACGTGGTTTAAACATTTAAAAGAGTGGCCTGGTGAAACTGAACGATGTATTTAGGATTTCCAGTTACAGCTGCAGTGAACTTGATGATTGAAGGATCTTCGTCGAAAAAGTAATGCTATATTTCTCATGATTTTTAACTATAATAATATAAAAGAAATTAATATGAGTGATGATTGCAATTGTATAAAATATAATACTTTCTTGAATAAAGATCATGGGGATGTAATTACTGGAGATTTGAATATTGTTAGAAATGTACAACTTAGAGAATTAATGAATAAGGGTACAAAGCATCGCGTGGTTATAGCTAATAGTAATGAAATTATTAAAAAGCAAATTAAAAAAGATATTGAAAAATTTATATTAAATGTGGCAATTAAAATAGTCTGTCTCTAGAGGCATTTAATGAATATAAACAAAAAAACTTTATTAGATCTTTTTAACTATAATTTTAAATCTCAAGACTATATTAGATATCTAGATATTAAAAAACAAATAAAAGAGTTGCAAACAGACATTGTAATAGTCTATATAGACAAAGTGCCCAGTAACTTTGCTATAATATGTAAATATTATTACAAAAAACTACTTAATGATCATATTATTAACAGTGATATTTATAATGAGACAAAACTATGTGACAGAGAAATTTCTATTAGAATTCAAGCCTTCCATAAAAAACTGGGAATTCATTATATTGAAAAGAGATTATCCTCACATCTTTCTAATTCCAAAATTTCACAAGAGTCCTTTTAAATTTAAAAGTGTTACCAATGGCTACAATACTTATATTACAAAATCTGGCGAACTCTTACAAAAATACACACAGACAATCATAGAGAATTTGAATAAGCAAAGAGATACAATTATTGTCAATAATAGTGTAGAGATATTAAATGTAATCAAAGAAGTAGACATATCTAGTGTACAAACTTTTGACTTCCAGGATTTATTTAATTGTACAGATATTGAAGATCTGATTAATACCCTAGTAAATAGACATAAAGATTTTGGTCTTAAAAAAGATATTAGCATTAATAAATTTAAAGATCTTATTAATCTTGTACTAAAAGAAAATGATATCTTTTTTGATAATAGGATTTACCATTAAGTTAAAGGATTACCTCAAGGAAGTCCAGCTGGCAATAGTTTAGCAAATATATACCAACACTACTATGAGAAAGATTTAATTAGTAATAGCCATAGTATATTATTTCTTTATATAGATGATTTGATATTATTTAATAAAGAAATAGACCTTAAGCCACAAATTAACTTCTATCCTGACTATTTAAAACTAATAAAAACTAATGACAATGAATTAGCTGCAGAATTTCTAGATCTAGATATAAAAATTACAAATAATAAAATAGTAACAGATATCTTTGATAAAAGAACTGCATTTAATTTTCAAATTAATAAATTTCCTTTTTGGGATAGTAATCTTAGCATTTCTGTCTTCAAAAATTTAGGGAAACATTATATAATTGGAAATAATAATTTCGTAACAAACAATGATAATAGAATTAAGAACATAAAATTTGTTTATAGTTTCGCATTGGTATATGGAATACCAAAAAGTTTTTTAAGAGTCTATATAGATAAGAAATATTTCGGTCACTTGCAATAAAACATTCATTTTGGTATTTAATGAAATATTTATAATTCTTTGCTTGTAGGTTTAGGTTATTT
The DNA here is from genome assembly GCA_013235015.1 of Araneus ventricosus. Taxonomy (NCBI): domain Eukaryota; kingdom Metazoa; phylum Arthropoda; class Arachnida; order Araneae; family Araneidae; genus Araneus; species Araneus ventricosus. The sequence continues at coordinate 11,667 of BGPR01032648.1, read as the reverse complement.
TATATTACTTGTAATGTGCAATTTTATTCAAATTGGTTATTGATTTATTAGTTTCAGAATTACTACATAGATGGCGCCAGGATTTATAAAGTGAAATACTCCTTAAAACAATATTGTCTTTTTTAATATTCAAATATTTTATTTTATAAAATTTATATAATTAATTGCAATACATAATTTAACAGTTTTTGAGATTTTTAATATAGGTATCATACTAATTCTTTAATATCAAATTTAATTATATTATTTGGTCAATTTATGTTCAATCATAGTTAGAAATCTAGTTTTGGCAATCTGTGAAGTCAAGAGGTGGTTTATATTAAAAATGTGGAATACTAGTAAGGATGAGTAGAGAGAAGAGTCTATAATTCTTAATGAATAAGTATGGATATTTTATTGAATGATGTATTTATTGTTCTTAGTGCAATATATTGTTGTATCTCATATATTTAATTTTAGTACTTTCCATATAGTGATGTTTTTTTGTTAGGGTTAGTGTAAGATTTTTCATTCTAAATTCTTTCATTTTAGGGGAAATTACCCTGTCTGTTTTTTCAACAACTTTAATAACAGGGATGGTTTGTACAGCAAAATTGATTTAACCTGGCTAAAGCTTGTCCAACCAAGCAACTAATTTAATTGTTGAAAACTCCATATACTTGGATTGCCTTTTTCAATAGTTTTGATAGCAACAGAGTTCATATACATGTTAACATCTAAATGTTTAAACTTACCTTTTGTTCTTAGTATCTATAGTATTTTCAATTCTTTAGATTTTATTTTAGATTTGGTTGTTTTGTTTAATTGATGATTTTTTAGTTTATGAATTGAATCTTGATATGTCTTGTTTACTTTGTTTTTGTAAGTTCATATATAACAAATTATATTTTGGTTTATATATATATATATATATATATATATATATATATATATATAATATAAATCCAAATATAACTAGTATATAATCATATAGAAATAAAGTAAACAAGAATTAAATCCTATACCAAAAAGTCATTATTTGAAAAATACATCAATTTTAAATAAAATCTAATAAATTGAAATTACTAAAGCTACCATAAACAAAAATCAGGTTTAAACATTATATGTCAACAAGTGAAAGAACACTGTTGTTATTAAAAATAATGAAATAGGCAATCCAAGTAAATGGAGTTTTCAACAATTAATATAGCAGCTTGGCTGTGGACAAGCTTTAGCCAGGTTAAATTAATTTTGCTGTGCAAACCATCCCTGTTACTATTGTTGTTGAAAAAACAAACAGGGTAATTTACCCTAAAATGAAAGAATTTAGAAAGAAAAGTCTTATACTAACCCTAACTATAAAGCATGACTATATATAAATGACTAAAATTCAGGATAAAATATGTAAATATCATTATATTGCACTAAAGACAGTAAATATATAATTCAATAAAATACCCATACTTTACATTAAACATAAACTAATCTGTGTCTCTTCTTTAACTTACCAGAATTCATCTCTTTCAATATAACCCGCCATGCATATATATATATATATATATATATATATAATGACTTGGTGTTCTTAGTAGAACTGCGTGGTTGTGCTACTGAAAATTTGAATTTCATTAACCCTGTATTACAAACTTTATCTCGTGTATTCGTTTCTTTTCCTTAATTCACTGGCAGAAAGGCAAGTGCAGCGTACTTTCTTTGTATTTTGGATTAACGTTTGTTCCATGATTCTAAAATCACCCTGTATTATTGGTCGACAAACCTGACAGTGACCTGACACCGACAGGACATCTGTTCAAAAAAATATTGGTGGAAAGAGAGGAACAGCTGGGAAGATTTTGCTATATGGTAGCCTCGGCAAACAACATTTTCGACTGAATTGGTCTGTTTCAGTATAATGCCTAGGCTGATCATTTTCCTTCAGATGCTTGACTGTGCTACTGTGGGAATATTGAATGCCTGTTGAACCTAGACCTTATACTTATATCGTTTGTATTAATGCCTAGGATGGTCATTTTCCTTCGGTTGCTTGGCCGTGGGAGAAATGAATACCTGTTGAACCTAGACATTATACTGATACCGTTTGTATTAATGCCTAGGATGTTCATTTTCCTTAAGATGCTTGGCTGTGCTGCTGTGGGAGTAATGAAAGCCTGTTGAACCTAGACCTTATTCTGATACTGTTTGTATTAATGCCTAGTATGGTCATTTTCCTCCAGATGCTGTGATGCTATGGGAGTAATGAATGTCTGTTGAACCTAGACCTTATATTGAAATGCCTGCTTTTCCTTCATTCCCCAAAGCGCTCTTTGTCAATAACGCTTCCTGTTTGTTTTGCCTTTTGCTCACCAACACCTGTTTTTTTCCACAATCTCGAATTACTAACTAACTCCAATTACTAACAAGGTGTCACAAGTTTAGGTTAAAAAGCAGTCGTTAAGCTTAAGAGTTCAAAATCACTTCTAATCCCTAACTTCTGAGAAATTGAAACTATCGGAAAACTTTCAATACAAAGTTTGTCCTTTATAATGAGGTGATAATTGAGCCTGGAATTAAATTATCGTTCTATCATCAACCGTTAAGGAATTATGGGGAAATGAAAATTTCAACTCGTCACCATTTCCACTTCCTTTAAGTCGGATGGCCCATATACGAACTCGGCCGATACTTTTGCCATTACGTAGACCACATGCCAAATTTTATTTATGTAGCTTGTTGCATGTTTGTGTCACAGACAGTGTTCACAGACAGACAGTCAGACTGAGAGATAGACGAACAAATGTAATTCCAAAAATGGTTTTATTTTCTGACTCTGGTATGTCTAAACAGTGGACATTCCTCAAAATCTCAAGGGTGATTTTCTCTTTGTACGATGTTCGTTTTTTTACAACGTTCGAATCAAGCCGCTAAACAAGCAGATAAGTGGCAGGTGGTGGTGTTGCGCGGTGGGTGATTGCGCATGTCTCTAAACATAACCTCTTCTACTGCCGACGCCGGCTGGCCAGTTTCAGCTGAGCTATCGCTACGTAAAATGGCTGGTAGAATTTATGCTCCCGCCAAGGGCGAGTTGCGTAGTTTGATTCGCTTTCTTCAAGCAGGAGGATGGTTTGTGGAAAACGATTAATGCAGCTGTTTCTTTTCAGACTTTACGAAACTTCGAAGAGCCACTCTGACTTCTGGAGATGCCCTCATTCATGACAACACCCGCCCTCACAGTGCTGTTGTAACCCAGCAGCTTCTAGAGAAGTTTAAATAAGACGCATCTGATTAAACGGCGTGTAGCCCCGACTTAGCAACGAGTGATTTTCATCTCTTCGCTGAATTGAAGAACTGGCTAGGGGGTCAAAGCTTCCAGAAAAATGAAGTGATTCAACGTTAAGGTCCATCTCACATCACTTGCGGCAACATCCTTTGAAGAGGGGATAGAAAAACTAGTCCACCGATATGATAAATGCCTGAATTTTCACAGCGATTATGTCGAAAAGTAACCATGCTTGAACATAACTTTTGGTAATATATTTATTTTGTTCTCTACTTTTCTCTTTTTTTATGGTGTATCGGAAGTTCAGAAAAAAACGATCCTCGTATACTTGATACAATAGAAAGTAAAAAGATGTTTCCTTTGTTCAATAAGCCCCAATAATGAAACAAAAATTTAATCTGATAAAAAAGGCAAATCATTTTCCCGCGAGTTTATCTTAAACAGAGTTTGTAGTGTTTTATTTAACACAGTTCTTCTTCCAGTAAACAACTTCCAACGTCACTCCTTGTTTCTCCAGAAAAAAAAAGTGACTTCGAACCGAAATAGTTCTGCGATGAAAAAGGAAAAAGGTGTAAAGAAATTGCGGAATTCAAGTAAGACAACAAAAAGAAGAATGCAGAGACATCTTCTAGAACCACTCAAGAAGAAAGTTACGTATTTTATTTTGTTGCTCCGATTTAGATCTTGATGTAACTATAGTTGTGGCAAAAAAAGTATTTCTGAAGAACAAGAACCTGAAAACAAAGCGTTTTCAGGTATTAAATTTTTTTAATCAGTGAAACAAAATGTAACTGTTGGTGGGAAAACACGTAGAGAACATGATTTATTTCGAAACGTCGTCGAAATAAATAAATTGTTGCGAAATTAAATGAAAAATTTCAGAGGAAAATATAGAAAGTCTGAAGAAGTAAAACAAATTGACTTTCCATTCGTAGACATATTATTGGGTTGTATATGTAATTATAATCTTTTATTGATCAAGAAATGGGTCAAAGATTTGAGAAATGAAATATTAATATTAATTTTAAGAAACATTTTAGTAGTGTAATGTAAAAATTTGTTTGGTAGATACAGTGTTTGTTAAAACGCATGAGTAATTTTTACACGTTTGGAAATCTATCTATAAAAAAATATGCAAATATTTAAAATTAGACTGAATGACTTCTTCCTACTTTAATATCGATTTATAGTTTCAGCTTATCCCAACGTAGGCGTTTCTCTGCACTTTGACGAACATGTATTTTAACCCATTATCTACAATTACCCTTTTTTGAGGACGCTGGGATTTTTTTTTTTTGTGCTCGTACCTAAACAGTGAAATTCTTTAGCTTTGATTGTTGCATCTAAATGTTGAAATGACTGCTATAAAAATTATGAATCCAATAAAAATCATTTTTCTAATTAAAAAGATAGTTCATAATTAAAAAATTTAAGAAATAACGTTTTCTTTCACATTTCATCCATGTAATCATATTCAAGTATTTTTTTAAAGTGAAATAAGAGTTTTATATAATGGGTTAAAAAAAAGCTGCGGCCAAGGTTGACAACTATAAACACTTATTTTCACTCGAACTCTAAGAATCAAATATACATCAAAGTAAACAACATGTAAAAACACTCTTTCAACTGCTTTCGACCACTGCACTCATGCTTTCTGTACCACCTTTTTCATACTGAATGCATGCTGAAAATGTTATTAAATCAATTTACAACATATAGATGGCAGCCTGAGTGCTGATAAAAAAAATATAAATAAAATAATGATTTTCACTTGAGGCTGCATCTTTCTTTTTGCTTTGTTTGTGCGCGTGAGAATACCATATTTTATTCCATAATATTGAAGGAAATGCCTTCTCCATAATATTAGTTCTTAAAATTCATTTGGGTTTAATGTTATAGAATTTTATCAAGGAGATTTTTTTTCAATTGAAACCCAGTGTTGTTCATAGGTAACAAACTGTTTTCTAGCAGCAAACCATACCTAAAACATAATAGGATTTTTAAGTATTTTTCTCGCGTTTTATTCAATAAATGAAAGTCTTAAAACATTTTTAAATCAATTTTTAAAAAATCGGACATTTAAGGGTTAATATATCTCTGGTGAAGATGGTAAAGCCCTCTCATATTTACCATCCTGAAGTGTTTCTTATTATTTTGTCAGGGTCTTGTTAACTAATTATCCATTACACCCATTATTACTAATATAATAGCCCAGATCTGTCTCTCGGTAACGCTCTGACGTCACCAACAATAAAAGTCGCGCCATAGCACTGAGAGATATTAAACAGCATTACTCCATTGTTAGAGAACCTAAATTTCAGTAATTTAAAATTTAAAAGAGTTATTGTCGTTCTAATTTCAAATTTAATAGCTCTAAAATAGTGAAATAAAATTTTCTTGTCATTGATATAAAATTATCTCGCTATGATCAATAGTTCCAGACAAATTTTAAATTATATTAATTATATATTTCAAATTAATTTCCGTTTTTTAATAGAAAGTAGTAAATTACGTCAGTGATATATCATGCACGTGATATAGTTTGGACGCCACGATGCATCTGATTATTTAATGCAATTGCGATGATTTTTGACAACATTCGACAAGCAGAGAAGTGCTTTGTTTTGATTAGAATTTCGAAAAAGAATTCTTTTGAAAATTTAACTTTTGACATACGTTTGACTAGCTGAGAATTTCATGTTTTTTGAATTATAATAAAATTGTTGTAAATTGTAAACAATGAAAAATACTTCACACGGAATGTTGTTTACGAAGAGGTTTCTGAATAAAGAAATATATAACTAATAAGTGAACAAAAAAATATTTCCTGTCATAAAACATATGTTTATTTTATTTGTTTTCAATCAAAGTTAAACATTTTTCTCGCATATATATCTATTTAAACAAGCCAAATTTGACGGAAAATCTCTCGAATGAAGAGGCAATTTGCACCCATCATACCATGCCGGGTGATTTTTTAGTTATTAATAAAAATTTAATAGAACAATTATCGAAGAATTATAAAAAAAAAATCACTTACTTTTAAACAATATGTCAATAAATAACAATGCTTTTAAACATTTTTTAGACACTATCAAATGCAGTGGCAATTTGCACCCGTCTTACTATGACGGGTGATATTCTAGTTTTGTAATATTAATCTTTTAATATAAGGAATACTTTTTAAACCTTTATCCGGAAATCGTGTGAAACTACCTTTCATTAGCTATTTTTAGTACCTAATTATTTGTCTTACCAATATTTCTGCGTCTTTTCAGTTTGCTATGCGATGGTTAATACATACGTAGACTTACTTTACACAACTGTGACTTCCTGTGGTTAAAGTTGTTCTATGTGACTAAAGTAGCTATGACGAACTCTGAACTTTTTTCACCTATGTTCTATGACCTTTCTCTGTTAAATGAAACTAAAACCAACTCAGCTCAATTAAATCGATGGAAAGGACAGTTGAATTAAATCAACATTTGTTAATAATAATTAATTAAGGACAGTTAATTAATCGATTACTCAACTGTGACTTTCTGTGATTAAAGTAGCTCTATGTGACTTTTACCTATGACATATGCTCTATGACCTTTCTCTGTTAAACGAATTAATCTGAATGAATTAATTATCAATCTCTTAAAATCCAGTTAATATACCACTCACAACCGATGCGTGCATGCGTGCGCATCGGTCGCTGTGACGTCATGAAATTTTTAGTGATTTTTACTAACTTTGAAGTTCGACTGTAATTTTTGAAGTTCAAATTTTAAATTTCTTTTTACAATCTTCAATGTCAACCTTTCTCTGTTAAATTTAACTAAAACCAACTCTCTATGTTAATTTTTCTGAGCTATAAGCGTTTAAAATTACCACGAAAAGCGTCATAATTTTTTCCTTTCCCGGCACACCATTAGACCACTATGGAGAGACGTAAGTCTACGTCAAAACTTCATCTATTAAAATAGTTCTTTTTAGAGTCTAAAACTTTTAGTGTGGCTTATTACTCTTTCTTCTCTCTGTGCGGTATTGGGAAGCCTGATGTTTGGGTGAAGTTGGGCATTAGGGAACTTGATAATAGCTCCGTTCTTAAGAAAGCGGTTCCATTAACTTTTTCTGACGCTTCTGTTCTAAGTTTGACAAATCGCTCAACTTTCTGTGTATGGCACGGGAATTTTTCACGTATCATTTATGTGCTGAACAGACTGAACAGGTGATTTGATATCATAATAGCTAGTATTTTGGAACAACGGAGGAGAAAAGTCAAAATCATGCCTCGAAATCATTTTTATGTACGTCACTGCTTCAAAGTTGGATTACGCAGGCATGAAACATCTGATAAAACCATTGTAGCATGTTCCCATCAAGATAAATTGAATAATTTCTTAACGTTAGTTTGAGGTTATTATTGACTCAAGTGAAATCTGATTTTACTTGACGATGATTTACTTTTGATGACGGATAATAGCAGCAAGATTTCTGTTTGCTGCTATTATCCGTTTGGAATATGACAACGGGACAGGAACGCAAACAGTCAAATCTACGAGGAATTCTTCTAACTGTTTTGCAACTGTAGCATCAAATGCATACCGTTGATGAGTGTTTTTCTGTCTACGTCGTGAATTTTGCAGTCGATCGAAAGACAAATTAAACCTTTTTCAAAAGCAGCGCCGAATGACGTCTACGTATTAGGGAAGCTTATTTAATACAAAATCTTCCAGATAACCAAATATAGTACATTTAAATGACAGTCTTGTGATGATATCCTCCGATGCAGCCACAGTATGTTTTAAAACTTCACAACACGCCACCAAACAAAAACAGAATTTAGCTGTTGAAACAATAAAAGATTATTGACTGACAAGAGGCTTAAGCCGTGTTACTGCGCGTCATCTTTTGAAAGGGAGAGACGGGGAGATAAAATGAATAGGTGCATCTATGTAAACCCTACAAAAGTCCTACTCCTGAATTCATTTTCAACTCAACTTCGCGGTTGAGGTTCAACCAGGTGTTGTTGACCTATTGTAATATTTTTAATTAGTTTTAGGTAGTATACTGCTTAAACAACAGAACTGTAATAATGAAATACCAAAAAGTTTGAAAATTTCAAAAATCGATGAAAAATAGTCATCAGTTTTTCATCAGTTTTTGCGGATTTCAAGGTGTATCCTCCAACAGAAGATATCAACCAATTTGAGTGAGTCTTTTATCTATTTCATCTCGCCAATTTCCAACTTTTCCGAACGTATCGCGATTTTAAGAACATAAAACAAATAAATAATAATAAAGGAAACATTGTGGACTCCGGTTTTATATAATTGAGTCACTTCCCGGACGTAATAAGCCGAATTTAAACAGTTTTAACTATATTTCCTTAATAATGGCATGGATGCTGAAGAAGAAAATGTTTCCACTGCCTGCATCTAGCTACAGATATCATAGCGTAAAACGGGGTTACATTACACCGATTTTCATGACTTCTGACAGAATTTTGAGATTATTTACATGTAAAAAACAAGATGAAAACTAAAAAAAAAACTAAACTCTAAAAGAAAGGATTTTCTAATATTTTCCTCGTTGAGGACCTTTTAGAGAGACGTTTTGCAGCAAAATTTGGATCAGACGGTGATTTAATAATTAATTATGATTTTTCGAAATTTTGGTGGAAAGTTACCTCATAGGTGGGGATAATTTGCACTTGATATTTTTTCCGCATATTTTACTAAGAAACTCACTTTGATAAAATTCTAATCAATTTATTGACAACCTGGGTGGAAATATACAAAATAATCATGAAATCCAGCAAAAAAAACTTTTTTTCGAATAAAATTGCCTATTCGCAATTTTTTCATTTTATTTTTGTAACAAAGGATTTATAATGATTATCTTTATAATAAAAATTGCTTGAAAGTCAATGTTAAGTATTTTAATTGATAACCTGAAAGGTAAGTAAAAAAATGTCAGTACATTCAAATAAACAAAAAATATATCAAAATTTAACAGAAAGAAAAACAAAAATGTTACTCGAACAGCGGTTGCAACAACGGTTGAGCAAATGTTGCGGTTGAAATTGTTCTCAATGGAGACAACCAGGAGATTTTTATATTTAGATATATAAATTAGGTTTCTTTTGTAATAAAATATTCGCATGGGGAGCCAAAAAAAATGTTTTTTAAGATTACACTAAATTTGTTAAATGGCGTTAAATCAAGCTTCTAATGTCGTTGGGGGGAACTCCATATACCTACAAGTCCCTAACTTCCTTGTATGCACCCTGGACATATCTGAAGCGTAATTTAACATTGTTGTTATTATTATAAATTAATGCAAAAATAAGTTGAAAAAACAAATGGGATTGCTTTTTTTCAAATATTTCTATGGTGCAAAGAATCCCTCCTTCTCGGTGCAAAGTTATACAGGTCAAAAAAATAATTACAACTTATCTAACAAATATAATTGGTATTGAAAGCAAAAAATGAAAGCTAGGCTTATTATCTTTCACATTTAAATGCATTTGCCTTCAGAAATGTCATACTTTCCTAACCAGAGGCAGATTTCTTAGCACTAAAATTTTCGCTGAAAAATTGGCTCATTGTCTTTTCTTTCTGGAACCTCTTGATTGATTGTTATATAAGTTTAAAGAATTAAATACACCCAATCCCAAGAAGATAGAAAGATCCCAAGAAGATATTAAATATCCCAAGAAGATAGAAAAAAAATCTCAACCCCGTACCCCTAATCAATTTATTTCTATTTCAATTTTCACACAAATTTTGCACTGGTGCAAAGTAACCCCGTTTTACGGTATCTGTTATACACTAGGATTTGCTGGACTACTGCACAACCAATAGGCGATAATTGTGATTACCTAGTGGATATTTTAAATCTCATTTTCTACTATATCGTCACATCAGTGATGTCTGTATTTATTGCTGGAAAAGATAAGAATAGGCAATTGCCACAGATGATGGAAACAGACGCTGTAACTTATCATTCAGAGATTTGAAAACGGGAAAGCAGAGATTTGAAAACGTGAAAGCAGAGATTTGAAAACGTGAAAGCAGAGATTAGAAAACGTTAAAGCAGAGATTTGAAAAGCTCATCCCATTGGATAACCCGTATCGCATTTAACCCTTTTTTATCCCGACGGTACTTAAAAGTCTCACTTTAGTCACGCTTATCTCTTTGTAATATGACCTTTTGTCTGTACGGAATTCGCAAAAATACGATGAATGTAGTTCCACCAGCAAGCAGTAGATAGCAGCTGAAGGCAGGAATTTAAATAAATTAATTATTAATCTCATTAGTTAAGTTATTTTAATTAATAAAAAAGTTTTTTCTCTTTCCTGGGGTTATTCTGTCAGAACACTTATCAAATGGTTCAAAAATAAAATTGCAAATTTGGTGGTAAATTAGTTTTGAATACAAAGGATTAAGTTTATAAAGATAAAGCAGTATCAAAATCATTAGAGGAACAGATATTCATTGGAAAAATGGCGTTTAGTAATTTCAAAAATATGACAAAAAAGTTGTAAATTGCTAAAAGCCCATGTCATTCTTAATGGAAAATGCATGAAACTTTAATCCTAATTCGGGCCAAATCAACTCCAGCAATATTTTCAAAATATTTTATGTAGGAAAGTAATTTCTAATCATTTAGTTATTTAAAACTTTTAGCACGTTAGTCTAATATGTGGAATAAATTAAGCGGGAAGAAAAGCAGTCTTGCATAGCAAATTATTCAACTTTTACAGCCATTTTCTAAAAATACTTTGAGTTGCGTTGCTTTGAAAAAAAGGCGCGTGATCTTGTAACACACTAATTTAATAATGTTGCACACGTTATTTTATGCTTGTTATTTTACAGTGAGAAATTTTTCTGTAAGCAAAGTTTCTAACCATAAATTAAAATAAATATAACATCTATCAGTTAATGTAATAATGAAGCAGAGAATCAATTATATTTATTTTAGGTAAAAGGCACAACTAGATCATTTTATTATTTTTGATGCGTGTAAACGACTTTAAGTGCATTAAAAAATATTAATTATTTAAGTAAGTATATATTTCTAACCACCTAAATGGCTCTAGTTACAAGTTATTGGGGATATATATGAAATGCGCAAAATAATTAAATCATCACCCTTTTTCCCAACATAATTCTCATCTAACGTGTAAGATCTAGTTAAAATCTACCGAATTTGTATGTAGTGCTTCAAGTGTGCTAACTTACTTCTGTGTCTTTGTTTCAATTATATTGTGCCATTTTCTTTTCTTTAGATTTGTGTGAAATTCCTTTTTTATATTTTTCTGTAACTTCTTCCATTTACTTTGTATGTTAGGTAGATTCCTTACAGGAACTCTACTTATTGCAATGGTTCTCATGGCACGACTTCCGGAAAATTTCTG